>CALNHZ020000347.1:0-61469 GCA_940586395.1 Vitis riparia x Vitis cinerea
TTAAGCCATATGGTGTCATTATTTTAAAAGTGGCACCATAAATTATTTTTGTAGTAGTGCCATGAATAACAATGATGCTTCATGTCAATGGTTGAAACCCGGTTAGTATGTTACAAGGCTATAGTCATGTTTGGTTGGTGAGAAAGTGTAGGGTATTGGAGGGAACAAATGTTTGAATAATGCATGGTCTCAATTTTGGGGTACAAGAAAAAAATGACTTGTTTGGTTCTATTTTCTTTGTTTCAATACCCGAAACCCCCCGCTCCCCCTCCCCAATTGCCCTCCCTACTCTCAAGCTCAGTAAAGGAAGGAAATATCTCCAAATTGATTATTTATTTATTTCAATGAAAACCATTTGACAGTAATTTTAAAGTGTTCCTAATCTTTAAAAACTTAAAAAGCGTTTTTAAAATAAAAAAAAATAGCTATTTGATAATATTTTGAAAGAGATGTTTCTTTAAAAAAACTCATATATTCCTAAAATATTTCCCGTTATTCTCCATTTTTCTTTCACTTTCCACTTTCTTCTCACTCTTCTCTTCCTCTTTCACTTCCCTTTCAAAAAAAAAATTATAGTTTTTTTTAACAATATATATATTTTTTAATAAAAAATTTGGTTTATTATATATTACTTCTATCTATAAAAAAAATTATGTTGAATGCTGACTTTTTTTTTGCATCTAAATATCATTTTAAATACTTAAAAAGAAACTAATTATTTTTATAGTGAATAATAAGAAGGTTTGTATAAGAAACTATAACATCGAAATGTTTTAATGACAATGTTCTTACTAAAGTGTTTTTGAGAGAATCAAATAGTTTGTTTTTATAAAGCATTATAACTGATTTTTCAACTTTTTAAAAACATTTTTAAAATTTATCAAATGTGAAATTTCACAAAAAATATTGAACCATCCTATCTTGAGGTATGGGCTAAATACAAAGTAGCAAATAGTTATATACCTATATAAAATAGGAAAAGAACATTATTAATAGTGCATTTGGTACTAATATTAAAAAATATTTATAATATTTTTAACACTTGAATGATAAAATTTTTTAACTGTTAAAATATTAGAAAAGTATCATAAAATCACTATGAAACGGACTTGCTTTAAAGTATTAGAAATACTATAAATGCTTTCAAAAATCACTGTCAAACACACTAAAATTAAGTATAACACCACTTATAGCAGTTTATAACATTTTTAATTTTCATTTTTGATAATATGTTACGTTATTAACATTAATGAAACTAAACCACTAAATCACTTCACACATGAGAAACCACTAAACCAATTGATAAATTACTCAATCACCTTTACTCCGTATGAATGTAATTTCTTTTTTTCCCCTAAGGAGCATATTATATATTTTTAACACACTTTGTCATGTACAATTTTGATTTAAAAAATTTTTGCACGTGGCAATATTTGTTGGTCACTTTAATCTTCGACAAAAGACTCACGACAGAGAAGCCAAACTCAGGGTCTGAATTTCCTTCCCACTTCCCACTATACCCATATATATATAACCGCCAAACCCCAACAACCATATTATAACTAGTTAGAGAGAGAGAGATGGTGTTTTAATCACTAATCAAAAGTGATTTTGTACTGTAATTTTTCTCGAGAACCAAACACACCAAGTTCACCAAGAAGACGGATTTCCATCCTGTGCACCCATCACCACTGCCACCGGAAGAGCAAGATGAAGATCACCACGAACACTTCGACGTGGTAGTAGATGAATGCATGGCCAATGAAAACCAGTTGGAGTTTCGCAATTTCCGACTTCAACCTCTTCACGTCCATGCAATCGTAAAGCGTACGCCAATAAGAAGAACAATTTCAATTCCTTGTTTTTTCTTTTCTTTTTTTCATAATCTTTCTTACGCTGAATGCACGCATTTCTTGGATTCTTGGTATGAATTACAATGATAGCTTCACGTCAATGCTTAAACCCGGCTGATCATTATGTTTGTTTGGTGAAGAAATGTAGGAAAGGGAAGGAACCAAAATCTTTGAATACTGTATGGTCTCCATTTTGGGGTTCTTCAAGAATAAGATAATTTGTTTAATGACAATTTCTATACCCAGTAACATTCTTATTTGTTTTTTTTATGTTCGTTCATGTCTTTGTACAGAGAAAGGTTGAAGATGTGGAAGAAAATCTCAAACCTCTTTCCATCTGCTGTCTGAGAATTGCTTCAAGGATGACGGACGACACCTTCTTGGTTCATATATCGATTTTTGGTAGGAGTAACTCTATAGATTCTGAGAAGTCAATCGGAAATCAAACATATCATTTTTCACATACTTAATCGTGCTGTGGTCTAATCGAGCAGATGATAATTATTATTTATTTTAATTATCATAGTTAATTATCTACCATAATTATCATAATTAAATTTTCTAGAGATAAATCTTATTTATTATGATAATTATCATAATTAATTAATCATGATAATTATAATATTTATTTGATTTTTTATTAGATTACCTTATATGACATGTTAATATATTATTAGCCAATTATTATGCGGCAATTAATGAGTCAACATAAAATTTGTCCCTCTACAAATCCCTTCAAAATTTTGAAAGATTTGAAATAATAAATTTTATTTGGCTACAATTTTAAGCCAAGGAACAAGTTTTCCAAACTTTTATTTTTTTTCACTATTTTTATTTTTCTTATTTTGAATTTTGATTCAAATTTCTTATTTATTTATTTTTTAAGCTTTGCTTTTACTACTTTATTTATTTATTTAGTTTGATTTGATTTTTTTATTGGCAACTAGAAATCCTAATACCAAAAGGATTTGAAATAAAAAAATTTAATTTGACCCAAAAAAATTTTAAGCCAATGAGCAAATTTTTGAAAAAAAAAAAATTAATAATTAAAAATCCTAATGCCAAAAGGATTTGATGTGTGAAATTTTATTGAAACCAATAAATTTAATTAGACATAAATCTTAAATTTCTCAAGTCTCTAAAAGCAATCAATTTGATTGGTGTTATTTATTTTTTATTTTTTTATTTGCACCTTATATATTTTAAGATATTTTCTAAAAGCAAGTGAGCATGAAATTGATTCCTTTTGATTTCATAGTGATATTATCCTTACAGCCTACAAATAAGGATTTATGTATTAATAAAAGGAGACCGAACAACTAAGATATCTTCTCATAAATTTTTCTAAGAAATAAATACTTTCTAATGTACAAAAAATTTGAAATTGAAGGGCCAAGGTTGCTCTCTCTTCTCTTATCCTAATTAGGAAAAAAATGGTTTAATAATTAAGGTAAACTCTATCTAATGATCATTTGAAAAATGTAAATTTGTGTTTTAGCATGATTAATTCAAATACTATTTTCCTAATTGGATTAATTCAAAATTACTCTTAAGCTTCAAATACCATTTTAATAAAAACATTATAGAAAATTTAAAACTTAGATGAACAATATCTACAATATCAAAAACTATTATCATAATATATATATTAAAAATTCTTTTAAATTACAAGAGATGGTACAAAGTATCAAAATTAAAAATTTGCAATGAAGAATTTGTTTTCGGAATTACAACAATATAAAAAGTGCAAATTTTATTCAAAAATAATAATGAAAGGTTGTTATTATTATTGAGAGGTTATTATTGCGAAGAAATTTTTATACCTGAACAAGATAATTCTCTAGATTTGCCTTTAACTTTCCAACAATACAAATGGGAGTAGACCATGAACTCAAAAGCAACATGACCAAGAACACACCACCTAGTGGTTTGGGTGCACCACCACCTAGTCATATGTCTAGACCTCCACCTAGACCATAAACTAGGGGAAATTCTATGCCACCACCATATCATCCATTGATGAATCCTAGACCACTTTCTTTCTTATTTTCCATATAACTTTAAGTTATATTTGGCTCCCAGAAATTAAGAAATAAGAAAATAAAATATTTTTTAAGGTTTGATTTTACTATAAAAAAAAAGTAAAAAAAAATAATTAAAATTAGTAAAAAAATTATATAATTTTAAATTATTTAGTGTTTATGTAGAAAGACTTAAAAAGTGAAATAAGTTTGATGTAGAATATAATAATATATTTTCCCTCCAGCTTTATGTGAACCGGATAAGCATAAACGAAATGAGGAATTGTTTTCCTACACAGAAAAGGAGGATAATATGGTGGTGGCTTTCCCCAGTGTATGGTGTTGCTGCAGGTTTAGACATACCAATAATAGGATAAGGAGGATGAATAGATGGAGGTGCTGGTGGAAGACCTGGTACAGTGGCGTTGCACCAGGACTTGTACTACCGGATTGGCTATGTTTGGCTATGTTGTTTTTGAGCTTATGGCCACCTCCCCTTCGTACTTTGCCGCTAGCTCCTTCATGCATTGAAGTCGACCCTCCTGCGATGTCCATTTGGTTGCTGAGAAACGAAAAATAAATAAAAGAAAATTACAGGGTATATTTTCTTGGTTTGCAATCGTCACTGCCACAGAAATATCAAGCTGTCAACGAACATTGCAACACGGTTTCAGATGAATATATGGCCATTGAAAACCGGGTGAATCGCAAATTTCCAACTTGATGATCTTCACGTCCATTAACCTATAAGAAGAACAATCTTTACTCTTCTTGTTTTTTCTTTTCTTTTTTAATAATCTTTTTAATTCTGATCACATGCATTTACGTTTCAAACCATCTAGCTTTCCCTGTACAAAGAAGTGGAAGAACATCAAAAATCAAACAAGAACATTACTGAGAACAGCAATTTTCTCACTCCTCTATTTGGTTCCATACAAAACCAAGAAAAAACAGAACCAGACAAGTTATCTTATTCTTGAAGAACCCCAAAATTTGAGACCATGCAGTGTTCAAAGATTTTGGTTCCTTCCATTTCCCTACACTTTCTCCCCAACCAAACAAGATCCTTTAGCCTTGTAACATACTGGGTGGAGTGTCAACCGTCCACATGAAGCTATCATAGTTATTCATGGCAAGATACCGCACAAATGGGCTGTTTTTCTCGTAATTTGAGGGTTGGATGAATAAAGCAGTATGCAAAGAAACCAAGAAACCAAAAGATGCATGTCAGAATGTTTGTGATTATTAAGAACGAAAAGAAAAAAGAGAAAAGAGAAAAGTAAAGCCTTTATGATTGCATGGACGTGAAGGGAATCAAGCTGGAAATTCCGATTCTCCCAGTGGTTTTCAATCGCCATGCATTCATCTGGCACCAGGTTGAAGCACTCGTCGAGAGCTTGATCTTTTTGTGGCAGTGACTGGTGCAAGTCCAGTTGGGTATGCGGAAGCATTCGTGGTCAACATGTATTTCCAATAGGAGGACGACCTAAACCTTGAGGTCCTGCTCTATCGCTGAATATATGCAATAAAGAAGAAAATTAGGTTATAGTTAGTTGAAGATAAGATACGATAAAGAAGAATATTAGGTTATAGTTAGTTGAAGATAAGATAGAGGATAAAGAAGAATATTAGGTTATAGTTAGTTGAAGATAAGATAGGATAGGATATATATCCATACATATCCTATTAATTAATATTTTAAAGTAGCATAGATAATGAGATATTTTATGTTATATTGTACTTATATGTAATTTATAAAATAAACAAAAAATAATATGAAATAAATATTATTTTAAATGTTTAAAATAAAATTTTCTATCACATTCTGATATTTTCTATTTTTAAAAACTACAATTTTTGTTATATTTAATAATATTCATGATTAAAATATTTAAATTTTATAAATAATTTTTTTATATTATGCTATTCAATATGTAAAAATAATTTATATATCATATATTAATATCATTTTATAAATATTTTTTTTTAGTTTTTTGTTTTAACCATAAATTTAATTTATAATAAAAAAATTATTTTACAAAATGAGTATATAAAAAAATAAATTTATACTACAAGGATATGCATATACTATATCTTAGTATAAGATTAAAATATCCCATGTAGAACAGTAGAATGGATAAAAAAAAAATGAGTGGAAAATTATAAATATTTTCTAATATTTAAATACAAGGTTTTACCAAATTCTAGAACGTTAATCATCTATCGAACCGTTTGTCTAGTACCTTTTGAACTTTAGTTTTACATGATCATTGTCATATTCATCCACATTTGGAAGAGAATGACTTAAATATTAAGATAAACCATATGTGATGATCATTTAATAATGTTTTTAAAATTTTATCAAATGTGAAATTTTCACAAAAAATATTGAAACATCCTATCTTGAGGTATGGGTTAAATATATATAAAGTATCAAATAGTTATCTTCCTATATAAAATAGGAAAAAAAAAAACATATTAATGGTGCATTTGATAGTAATATTAGAAACATTTATAACCTTTCTAACACTTGAATGAAAAAATTGTTAAAAATATTGGAAAAGTCTCCTAAAATCATTGTGAAACTTCCTTTTAAGTATTAGAAATACTATAAATGTTTCAAAAAATTACTGTCAAACACAATAAAATTAAGTATAACACCACTTGTAACATTTTTTCATTTACATTTTTTATAACATGTTATGTTATTAACATTAATGAAACTAAACCACTAAATCACTTCACACATGAGAAAAATCAGTTGCAACGAATTGATAAATTACTCAATCACCTTTTACTCCGTATGAATATAATTTTTTTTTTCCCCTAAGAAGCATATTATATGCTTTTAACACACTTTGTCATGTACAATTTTGATTTAAAAAAATTGTTCACGTGGCAATATTTTGTTGGTCACTGCAATCTTGGACAGAAGACTCACAACAGAGAAGCCACACTCAGGGTCTGAATTTCCTACCGACTATGCCCATATATATAACCGCCAAACCCCCAACAACCATATTATAACTAGTTAGAGAGAGAAAGATGGTGTTGTAATCACTAATCAAAAGTTGGAGTGGCCAATGAAAACCAGTTGGAGTTTCACAATTTCCGACTTCAACTTCTTCACGTCCATGCAATCGTAAAGGGTACGCCAATAAGAACAATTTCAATTCGTTGTTTTTTTTTCTTTTCTTTTCTTTTCTATTTTTCATAATCTTTCTTACGCTGAATGCATGCATTTCTTGGATTCTTGGTATGAATTACAATGATAGCTTCATGTCAATACTTAAACCCGGCTGGTCATTATGTTTGTTTGGTGAAGAAATGTAAAAAAGGGAAGGAACCTAAATCTTTGAATACTGTATGGTCTCAATTTTGGGGTTCCTTGAGAATAAGATAATTTTTTTTAATGACAATTGCTATACCCAGTAACATTCTTATTTGTTTTTTGATGTTCGTTCATGTCTTTGTACAGAGAAAGGTTGAAGATGTGGAAGAAAATCTCAAACCTTTTTCCATCTGCTGTCTAAGAATTGCTTCAAGGATGAGGGATGACACCTTCTTGGTCCATAAATAGATTTTACGTAGGAGTAACTCTACAGATTCTGAGAAGTCAATCGGAAATCAAACAAATCATTTTTCACATACTTAATCTTGCTGTGGTCTGATCGAGCAGATGGAAAAAATGAAGGAAAAGAAAAAAGAAAAAAAGATTGGGTTTTATTTAGATTTTAAGGTTTGGGATTTTGATTACTGAAGAGTTTGATTCTAGTGGCAGAATAAAATCAAGGAGTCGTCCCTCATCCTTGAAGCAATTTTCAGACAGCAGTTAACAAAAGGTTTGAGATTTTCTTTCACATCTTCTACCTTTCTCTGAATTGAAGCGAAAAAATAAAATAAAAAAATCAAAAAATCAAAAATCAAACAACAAGGTTCATGAGAACATCAATTTACACCTTCCCCCATTTGCTAGCTGAGAAACAAAGAAAACAGAACCCAACAGTTTATCTTTTTCATGAACCCCAAAATTTGAGACCTTGCATTATTCAAACATTTGGTTCCCTCCAATTCCCTACACTTTCTCACCAACCAAACACGACCCTTTAGCCTAGTAACATATTGACTGTGGTTTCAACCATTGACATTAAGCTATCATTGTCATTCAAGGTGAGATACCTTACAAATGGATGGATTTTCTCCCAACTTGAAGAAAGAAAATAAAATAAAAAAACAAGAAAGAATTAAAGATTGTTCTTCTTATTGGCGTAACTCTTATGATTGCAGAGACATGAAAAGGTTGAATTTGGAAATTGCAACAGTCCAAGT
This sequence comes from Vitis riparia x Vitis cinerea, assembly GCA_940586395.1. Lineage (NCBI taxonomy): Eukaryota > Viridiplantae > Streptophyta > Magnoliopsida > Vitales > Vitaceae > Vitis > Vitis riparia x Vitis cinerea. The sequence continues at coordinate 8,204 of CALNHZ020000347.1, forward strand.
TGCCTTTAATAGCCATGCATTTAGCTGCTAACACGTTGAAGCGTTCGTGGGGAGCTAGCTTCATCTTCGTGTAGCAGTGGTGATCGGTGCAAAGGGCGGACACCCATGCATGTATAGAGAATAAGGGTTAACTTCCCTCCCACCTCAAGGTTCGTTGGTTTCAAATTTCTGGTTTAGCACATATTAAAAATGCGTTTGATAGTGATTCTAAAAAGTATTTTTGACATTTCTAATACTTAAAAGATAAAATTTTTCAAATATAAAAAAATACTAAAAGTACTTTTTAAAATCACTACTAAACGCATTCCAAGTATTTATAATCTTTTTATCTAAAATCTATCTCAAAAATAAATTCTATAAATAAAATAAATTTTATAGGGGTGTTCACTAACCAAATTTTAAAACCAATAGTAATTAGATGGCATACAACTATTTTTATAGCACACAACTAAGAAATTACCTATCTACTATTAATGAATCATCTAGTAATTCATGGGTAAGTTTTAATACAGAGCTACATAATAAACACGAACTAGATGCATAAGATATTTGTCAACTTTCTCATAGGAATCAAGCCATGATTTGAAATGTTTGCCAACATCTTCAACCTTTAATTTCCCTCAAGTTAATTCAAGGATATTTATTAATGGTCTAATGATGTTTAGATGATCATATATAAGGAGTGTAAGCTTGCCTTGTCTCTACTTTCTTTTTTATGAAATGCCTATCAACTTTGACACTCCTTATGTATCATCATCTAAACATTATTAGACCATTGATAAATATATTTGCATCAACTTGAGGGAAAGTATCGGAGATATTACATCAACTTAAGGGAAAGTGTTGAAGATGTTAGTTGAATCTTTCTTAATGGAAAAGTTGGCAAACATCCCAAATCATGGGTTGATTCGTCACAATGGGAAAGTTAATTGACAAATATCCCATGTATCTGGTTTATGTATATTATGTAATTCTGTATTAAAACTTACCCTATGAATTTTTTTTTATATAAAATGATTATGGGTAAGTGTATTTAAGAAAGATTTTGGGTAAGTGTATTTACTAATTTTCTAAAAACTAATTTTATATATAAAATACATTTATAGAGGTCGAGGCTTAGTGTATTTCCATTAAATCTTAAGGTGTGAAAGAAGTACGTAACCCTTATTTTCTATACATGGTTGTCCATAGTTATTCAAAAGAAATAAGAGGGAATTGTTTTCCTAAGCAAGCCCCACCAAGCTATTCAATCATTTCAATTCCTTTTTTTTCCTTTCTGTTTTTCATAATCTTTCTTATGTTGAATAGCATTTCTAACAATGATAGGTGGTGATGCGTTTGGCTTTGGTGTCTCTCCGCTCATCCTTGTTGGATAGTATTTTAGCTTAATTATTTCATATTATCAATAAGGGTATAACAATCTTGTAGTTTTTCTTGTTAGCTTATATAAAGCTTTTTATGTATTCTCTTTTTCAAGTCTTTCGCTAATGAAATCTTAATTTTCTGTTTTCTCTTTTCCTTCTTCTTTGTCTTTGCAAATCTTACATGGTATCAATGATCAACATAGGGCCTTTGATAGAAGATTTCATGGAAGAACTATGCGTTCCATCCATGTTCTTTGAAAAAAAAAATTAGGGGTTTTCACGAAGAGCTTCTATTAGTTTGAATTTGTTTTGAAAAGGATTTTCGGCAACTTTGAAGTAGTGTTTTTTTCTTTGGGTTTTCGCAAGCAGATTTTAAGACATTGTTTTTGCAACAGTTTTGAAGATTCGATTATTTGATATTCTTACTTGTTTCGATTATATTGTGGTTAGATTATTAGTTGATAATTATTGGTGAAAGAGATGACTCTCCTCAATCCATATGTGTGTTTCTTTGTTTTTTTCATGCTTTTAGTAGGAGTAGAAGTTAATGGTTTTTAGTTGAGAAAAATTTTATAGTATCGAATGTGATACCAAAATTTTGTTTCATGGTAACATGATTAAGCTTTTAATTTGAGAATTTTAGAAGATTTGTATTGTGGTAACATTCTTCTTATAATAATTTATATTTATATTAATCTCCATATAGTAATTTATTGGTTTATGAATTTTTTTTCTTTTAAAACTATTTTTCATTGTAAATATATAAGATTTTTTCCTTATTCCTTATTACTTATTATACCAAAAAGTAAAAATGGGTTTTTTTTTTTTTTTTTTGACTGAAGAGTGAAGATTCAATCTCTAAATTCAACAACTAATAATGAGCATTTTGTATTGAATCTTTAATCCATGCTAACCCTAATATTTTTGGATTGTTATTTTTCTCGAGGAATACAGAGTTGGGCTTGTACACATTAAGATGATTTGAGTAATTAATTACTCAATTGAGGCTTATGATCAATTAAATTGATTTAAAGGATGAATTCCATTAATTTTAATAAAGCAATATATTATCATACAATTAAATTAAAAATATAAGTGGTACTGCTCCATTAGTATTTTTCTTTATTTTATGTAGGAAATGAAATTAGATGAAGTTAAAAAAGAAAAAAACACACCAAAAAAAAAAAAAAAAACCGAAAAAACCTTTCTAAGATCCATGGAATGCTCATCCCTCATTCTTGAAGCAATTTTCAGACAACAAATAGCAAAAGATATGATATTTTCTTACTACTTTCATCTTTCTCTTGACAAAAAAGTGAAAAAAAAAAATCAAAAATCAAACAAGACCATTTATCATAATAAAAATTGTCATCCTTCTCATTTGGTTACTAAGAAAACAAAGAGAGAGGAGTTATCTTTATCTTTTCTTGAACCCCAAATTTGACTACATTTTCCTAAATTTTATCACCAACTAATAAAAACCTTTGGGCCTGTAACATACTAATCTGAGGTTTTAACCATCGATATGAAGCTATATCATCATTATTCATGGCAGGCCACGGTGCAAATGGATCTATTTTCTCACAACTTGGGAGCTAAATGAGCAGAGGGAGAAGAAGAGTGGAATGTCAACTAACAAATCCTAGTCAACCACTATTTTATGGAAACACTCCCTATAGTTTTGGATCTGATTCTATACTTGTATCATTGATAATGGGAATGTGGTTATTTTAGCTTTTCTAGAATGCAAACCTGCAGAAAAATGTACTCCAAGTATTCTAGGTCATCTTCAATGTCGTTAGGAGTTAATTAGGATAAAGTACATATTGGGCTAAGTTTGTCCAACCCATGAAAGTTTCCTAAGCCCAATTATTAAGTTATTTTATATTTGGACATTCTCTAAGCCGGAATATAAATAGCATTAGAGCTTTGATATGTTGGTGAAAAAGTGATTAAGAAAAAGGGAAGAAAATTATGGTTGTTTTCTGAGCACTATTCTTAAGCTAAAGAGTGAAGTTACAAGTTATTTCATCAACCTTTTAAAGAAGTCCATATGGTATAATTTCTTTATAATCACTTTATGTTCCTTGTTTTATGGGGTGATGGATTCTAACTTTAAGCATTGATATATATTTGTATAAGTTTCAAGATAAAGAAATTAGTGAAGACTTAATTATTTATATCCCCATTTAATTGAAGTGGAAAAAATTTTCTCTATGGCTTTTTACTTCCGCTTAAGGGGTTTTTTACGTTATATTTGATGTCCTTTTTTGGTTGAATGTTATTAGATTATCATTGTTTGTTCTTACTAAATTTTATTATTGTTTAAAGGTTGTTACCTGTACAAGCCAATTCTCTAGATTTGCCTTTAACTTCCCAACAATACAAATGGGAGCAGGCTATGAACTCAGAAGCAACATGACCAAGAGCACACCACTTAGTGGTTTGGGTGCACCACCACCTAGTCGTCCTGGTGCACCACCACCTAGTCATATGTCTAGACCTCCACCTAGACCATAAACTAGGGGAAAGTCTATGCCACCACCATATCATTCACCCGGACAAATCCTAGACCACTTTCTTTCTTATTTTCCATATAACTTTAAGTTATATTTGGCTCCCAAAAATTAAGAAATAAGAAAAAAATTATTTAATAATTTATTTTTTAAGGTTTTATTTCACTATAAAAAAAAGTAAAGAAAATTAAATATAATTAAAATTAGTAAAAAATTTATATAATTTTAAATTATTTAGTTTTTATATAGAAGAGTTAGAAAAGTGAAATAAGTTTGATGTAGAATACAAAAATATATTTTCCCATGTTTCCTCAAGCTTTATGTGAATCGGATAAAGCCTAAAAGAAATAAGGAGGAATTGTTTTCCTACACAAGTCTGACCTAGCTACTCAATTATTTCATCTTAAAAACAAAGTCACTAGAAATGGAAAATGAGGATAATATGGTGGTGGCTTTCCCCCATTGTATGGTGTTGGTACAGGTTTAGACATACGAATAATAGGATAAGGAGGATGAATAGATGGAGGTGTTGGTGGAAGACCTAGTATGGTGGTGTTGCACCAGGACTTGTACTACCGGATTAGCTATGTTGCTTTTGAGCTCATGGCCACCTCCTCTTCGTACTTTGCCACTGGCTCCTTCATGCATTGAAGTTGACCCTCATGCGATGTCCATTTGGTTGCTGAGAAACGAAAAATAAATAAAAGAAAATTACAGAGCATATTTTCTTGGTTTGCAACCCTCAAAGCAAAAGAAGTCCAAGGAGGTATTTGACACAACAATTTGTAGGACTAATCTTACCAAGAATCCATGGGCCAAGAAGGTGTCGCCCTTCATCCTTGAAGCAACAGTAGTTAACAAAAGGTTTTACATGTTCTTTCACATCTTCTTGAACCCTTTCTCTGATGAAAGAAGTGGGCAAAAAAAAAAAAATCAAACAACAAGATTCATGAGAACAACAATTTTCACCCTACCCCATTTGGTGTTGAGAAACAAAGAAAACAGAACCGAACAAGTTTTCTTTTTCTTGAACCCCAAAATTTGAGACCATGCAGCTGTATTCAAACATTTGGTTCCCCCCAATTCCCCACACTTTCTTACCAACCAAACACGACCCTAGCCTTGTAACTTATTGATTGTTATTCATGGCGAGATACCGTACAAAAGGATGGATTTTCTCCCAACTTGAGAGATGGGTGAATAAAGCAGTATACCAAGAAATGCATGCATTCAGTATCAGAAAGATTACGAAGAATGAAAAGAAAAGAAAAATCAAGAAAGAACTGAAGATTCTTTTATTAGTGTAACCCTTGCGATCGCATGGGCCTGAAGAGGTTGAAGTTGGAAATTGCGATACTCCAAGTTGTCTTTAATGGCCATGCATTCAGCCGCTACCACCATGAAGTGTTCGTGGGGAGCTTCATCTACCCGTGGCAGTGGTGTTTGGTGCAAAGGATGGAAATTCATCTTCTCTCTCTCTCTAACTAGTTAACCTGAGTTTGGCTTCTCTGTACTTGTGAGTCTTCTGTTGAAGATTGCAGTGACCAACCAAATATTGCCACGTCCACAATTCTTTTTTTAATCAAAATTGTATATGACAAAATGTACTGTACTTGTGAGTCTTTTGTTGAAGATTGTAGTGACGAACCAAATATTGCCACGTCCACAATTCTTTTTTTAATCAAAATTGTATATGACAAAATGTATTAAAGTAAATTAAAAATGTTATAATAAATGGTTCTAATATTTAATTTACTTTATTTCTTATTTCTATTTTATATAACAGTTTTGATATTGCGGATGAGTGCAAAAATTGATCATCTAAGTTCTAAAATTTCTGTATTTTTTTTTAATTAAAATGGTATTTAAGAGTAATTTTGAATTAATCAAATTAGCAAAATATTTTATCATTCTCATCGAGGGGTAAATAAATCATTTGCATCCAAAATAGTTTTAGACTAATATATCAATCGATTAACTTTTAATGTTGAAACTCAAATTTTTACATTTTTTAAATGATCCTTACATAAGGTTTATTTTAATATTTAAGTCATTCTCTTCCAAATGAGAATAAGATAAGAGAGTTGTCTTGGCTGAATTTCAAATCTTTTCTACATTAGAAAGTTGTTTTTTTTTTTTTTTAGAATCTTATTTTAGTGTAATTTCTAATTAAATAGATTGATTTAATTTTATTTCTCCTTCCTACTTTTTGTTTTTTATTTATTAAGGCAAACCCAAGTGTATTCTTGATTGGATATTAAGAGGAGACTGAGATTGTAATTGGTAGTAATCTCAAGTGTACATGGCATGACAGTGATCATGTAAAGCTAAAGTTCAAAAGGTACTAGACACACGATTCGATAGATGATTGAAGTTCTAGAATTTGGTAAAATATTGTATTTAATATTTGATTCATGAATACCTGCATTTCATATGCATAAAATCGGCTAACCATAAAATGACACAAGAAATGCATCCAAAAATCCAAAAATTTGAATACCAAATAAAGAAACGTTTATGTCATATAATGTATGACATAAGAGTCACATCTAAAAACCCAAAATCTTGTTGTCTCTTTCTCCTTTCTTTTTATTCTTTCATACCGTCCTCTTAAGAGTGTATACTTGCATTTCATAGTTTAATGAGTTTTAGAGTTCTTATTGAAAATAAGAATTAATTGATGTTATAAAAAGTAAACAAATCTAAGTACTAATGTTTTCGTTTTTCTTTTTCTCATTTTGATATAAAAATAGTTCGTGTAATGTTTTATAATATCAATGAAAAATGCATACAACAACTAAGGGACTCACTATGCATGATCGCGATACATCAACATAATTCATGATTAGTTATAACACAGAAGTAGTAATTCTCCTCTAATTTCTTCAAATTCTACTTGAGAATATGTTTTTCTATCATCAAACTAATATCACAATAATTGGAAGTATGAAACTATGTACAATTCATTAAATGAGTAAAACCTTTAATGTAATAACTATAGAATCAACAATTATTTCTTTAATGAATCTTATAACAAAGTAGTCACATTTAAACTCAAATAAAAACAATTCAAGAAAATAAAAAATAAATCAAAACTACAAAATCAAAATATAAATCTAAAATTTTAGAAAATACTAACCTTCCACTTAAAATCTATACTTTTTAAATTTATTTTTTATAATTCATTATGCTTTTAAAAATCATTTTTAACATTTAATTCTTTTTATATATTTTTTATTTCTTGGAAGGATTTTCTTAATTTCAATATTTTTTTAATGTTCATTTTGTGAAATAACAATGTCCATTAAATTTCATCTCAATTATATAAAATAAAATTTTAGTAACAAAATATAAAAATGTTTTCAACTACTAATATGATAAAACTTGGGAGTAATTTGTTTTTGGGTTGCAACCAAATCCAAAATAGCCACATTCCCATTTTTAATGATACGTGTATACAATAGATCCAAATTATATGGAGTGTATCCACAAAATAGTGGTTGACTAGGATTTGTTAGTTGACTTTCCATTCTTCTTCACCCTCTACTCATTCCGCTCCCAACTTGCAAGGAAATGGATCCATGTGTACAATGCCTCGCCATGAATAAATCACGTAAAATTTTTTTTGTTCTAAATATTAATTTAAATATTTTTTTTTAAAAAAAACCTTATCATTTTATCTTAATAAGTAACATAAAAATGTGTAAGAATCTATGTTGAATTGATAGCAACATATTATCCCTATCCATATATATATATATTAAAAAAAGTTATGCAATATGCAAATGTTTTTAGGTCTAAAAATATCAATTTAAATATTCAAAAAACTGTTTTTATTAATGAATAATTTAACCTATGTGTACACGAAAAACAAAATTAGGGTAAGCTTGGGTTAAATGTCCAACAACCCTTCGAAACCTGAACTTGTGCATTATTATTATTATTATTATTATTATTATTTTCTAATTTTCTTATATAGAAAAAAAATCTATTAAGATGTATGATACAAACCACAGGAAGATTAATATGAACATAATTTACTATAAGAAAGATGTTATCTCGATATAAACCTTACTAAGGTTTTGAGAATTTGAAATTATCATTCAAAAAATTAATAATATGACTTACTAAGGTTATATTTGAAATTAATTAAACAGGAAGTGAGAATATTAGCATATTCTAATAATATGACTTACTAAGGTTATATTTGAAATTAATACACTCTACTTTGTGTGTGTGTGTTATTTTTTTATTTTTTATTTATTTTTAAAGTATGTAATAGAAGTAGAAGTAGTTTCCATTTGAGAAAAAATTTATAGTTATAAATATCATATCAAAATTTTACATTATGATAACTTTATTTGTATTATGATTATTCTTCTAATTTTGAGAATTTTTGTAGATTTATGTCGAGATAAGTAAATTATGTTTATATTATTAATCTTTATTTAGTTTATATATATTGAAAATTAATCTCCATGTTTGTGTCATACTTCTTAATAGATTTTTTTTTCTACATAATATAATTAGAAAAAAAAATAAATTAGAGGATGAATTCTACTAATTTTAATAACTAATATATTTTGTCATAAAATTAAATTAAAAATATAAGTGGTGATCCTCCATTAGTATTTTCCCTTATTTTATTAGGAAATGAATTTTGTAGAAGTTAATTTTTTCTTAGTATTTAGAAGTAGAACTAATTTATTTATGGTGAGCCACTGTGCAAATGGATCCATTTTGCTCACAACTTGGGAGCTGAATGAGTTGAGGGTGAAGAAGAATGGAATGTGAACTAACAAAATCGTTGTCAACCGCTATTTTTGTGGATGTACTCCCTATAATTTTTAAATAATATACATGAACTAGATGACTTTTCTATTGTGACGAATCAACCCATAATTTGGGATGTTTGCCAACTTTCCCATTAAGAAAGAGTCTAGTAATATTTTCGACACTTTCCCGTAGGTTGATGTAATATCTTTAATACTTTTCCTCGAGTAGATGCAAAGATATTTATCAATGGTAGCTTTATTAATTTTTAGACTAATGAATTGTTCATTTTTTTTTTCCAATTATTATAGTATCTTTGATAATTCAAATTTGAGTTTATGAATAGTTATTTATGCTAAAATAGTAAATGGTAATTTTCCTTTATGATTTTGTGGCATTTAGCTTTTAGAGTCTATTTGACATCGATTAAAAAAAATGAGGCGCTTGGGAAAATTTAGGAAAAATTTATAATTAAAAATTTATGGATAAAAATTGGATTACAATAACTTTATTATTTCTTTTTTTATACATAATTATATTTTTATAGATTCTCACTAAAGAAATGAACTTCATATCAAACAACACTTTGGATTCAATTTATGAATACGTTTAACAATTTTTAAAAATAATTTGGAACTCAAAAATAGATTTAATAACTAAAAAAAAGCAATAAATTAGAATTGATATATCATGAGTCATAACTTTAACTTTATTGTTCCTCATATAAATACAATGATATTTTTAAAATTTTATCACTAGACAAGTAGATTATAAATTCTTTAAATTCAAGAATGTAATTTAAATATATTTAAAATTTTCAAGAATGATTTGAAATTCAAAAAAATGACCCAAATAATTATAAATTAAATAAAAACATTTTAGAATATTTTGTTAGTAATTGATTATTAAATGTGTGAAACTTTGGCTTATTTACATCTCAAAAAAGTCTAACTTCATTCATTATTCATTTTAAATAAAATATTATTAATTATTATTATTTATTTTTAACAAAAAAAATTAAAGATATGTTAATATTCATATATTTCTAACATATACTAAAATAGTATTTTTTTTATAAAAAAAATATAATTTATGATTTTATTATAATATTATTATTCATATTTTATTAAAAGCTATTTACTTTTTAATTTATTTGTAATTATAAAACTATTTTTATTTTTAATAATATTTGAATTAAATTTAATTAATATTATAATTTACAATGTTTTTATAAAATCAAAATAAAAAAATATTTTAAAAACGTTTTTTTCGAACAAATTTTCTATTTTTCATTTTTAAAAAGAGCTTGTGAAGTAATTTTATTTTTATAAAACATTAAAAAGATTTTTTTTTCAACTTAAAAACAGTTTTTAAAAAAAATGAGAACAAAGCACAGTGAAACGGCCCAAAGTTTTTCATTTTGTAATTATGGAATAACTAATTTTGATTAAAAAATTATGGAATAACTAATTTTGCTTATGTGGCAGTATTTGGTTGGTCAGTGCAATCTGCCGCAAAATCTCGCCAGAGACTCAGGTGAATTTCCCGCCGACATGGCTGTTTATATATTGATCCTCCAAAACCAACTAATAATTAACCAGTTAGAGAGAGAACTCTAAGTTTTCTCGAGAACCAAACACCAAGATTACCGAGAAGATGGACTTGCACCGATCAACACTGCTGCAGACAGATCAAGCTGTCGACAAGCATTTCAACCGGGAGAATTGCAAGTTCCATGCTGATGATCTTCACGTCCATGGAATCATAAAGGTTACGCCAATAAGAAGAACAATCTTCACTTTTCTGTTATTTCTTTCCTTCTTTATTAATCTTTTTAATTCTGAGTGCATGCATTTCTTGGTTTCTTGGTATACTGCTTTATTCATCCGTCCCTCAAATTGCGAGAAAATCAGTCCATTCGTACGGTGTCTTGCCATGAATAACTATGACAGCTTCACGTGGACGGTTGACACTCCACCCAGTATGTTGCAAGGCTAGAGGGTCTTGTTTGGTTGGGGAGAAAGTGTAGGGAAATGGAAGGAACCAAAATCTTTTAACACTGCATGGTCTCAAATTTTGGGTTTCTTCAAGAATAAGAGAACTTGTCTGGTTCTGTTTTTCGTTTGTTTTCTCTGGAACAAAATAGGGGAGGATAAAAATTGCTGTTCTCAGTAACATCCTTGTTTGATTTTTGATGTTCTTTCACTTCTTTGTACAGAGAAAGCTGGACGATATTGTGAATAAAAATCTCAAACCTTTCGCTATCTGCTGTCTGGAAAATATTGCGTCAAGGATGAGGAACACCACCTCCTTGGTGAGATTAATTCTACAAATTCTGTCAAGTTACTCCGAAATTAAACAAATCATTTTTCACAAACTTCTTGTTGTGATCTGATTGAGAGCAGATGGAACCCAAAGTCGGAACTTGCATAAGACAGAAATGGCCAGTTCAAGATAATTTAAGCGGTAATTAGTCTCTTTATTCATCTATGGCTTTTCTTCTGACTCTTTCCCCCCCGTTTTCTATGAACTTGCAGAGAAAATGAAGGGGAAAAAAAAGAGTGGGGTTTTATTTAGATTTTAAGTTTTGAGATTTTGACCAATGAAGAGTTTGATTACAGTGGCAGATATGAAGTTAATTATGTTCAAGCCAGCACTACTTCTTGGTGCCCAAACCAATATTTCACAGCTGCTGCAACTTCCTCAATTCATTGGAGGAATTTCTCCTCCTGGATCTTTTTTCCGGGTAATCAATAAAGAAATAACCTTTCTTTGTTGAAAAATGAAGGAAATTAACATGGATATATTTAAAAATTGTTTTTATTTTCAGCAATAAGATGAATCACTATGCTAAACAACTTGCAAATCATCAATGTATATATCCTTTCATTCATTATCAGTTTCTTTTCTTTTCTTTTTGTTCTTTTTTTTTTTTTCAATTTCAAAGAAAAAAAAAATCTGGTAACAGAAATGTTTTCTTTTGGTTTCGTTTCCAGACACTGAAGCTACGAAAGTAGTTGTGTCAAATACCTCCCTTGACTTCTTTTGCTTTCTGGGTTGCAAACCAAGAAAATATACTCTTCTGCTTCGTTTTATTTTCTTTTCTTTTCTCAGCAACCAAATGGACATCAATGCCTGATGAGCTCCGATGCACCAAGGCCAGACGCATCACCTGGTAGTCCTGGTCGCACGCCGCAAACTAGTCCTCCTGGCAGCGCACCATCACCTGGTCATCCTGGAAGCGCACCACCACCAACTGATCCTCCTGGCAGCTGCGCAGCACCACCTAGTTCCCTTGGAAGCGCACCACCACTCGGTAGTCCTGATGCGCCACCACCAAGTGGTCCTCCTGGCAGTGAGCCATCACCAAGTCTTCCTGGAAGTGCACCACCAACTGATCCTCCTGGCAGCGCAGTACCACCACCTGGCAGTACCGGTGCGCCACCACCAACCGGTCCTCCTGGCAGTGAGCCATCACCAAGTCCTCCTGGAAGTGCACCACCAGCTGGCAGTCCCGGTGCGCCACCACCAACCGGTCCTCCTGGCAGTGAACCACCACCTAGTTCCCCTGGCAGCGCACCACCACCAGGTCTTCCTCCTAGCCCACCTCGTACTCCTGGTGCACCATCATCTGGCCCTCTGCCTAGATCACCTCCTCGTCGTAGTGCAGCAACACCTGCTAGTTTACTACTTAGACCACATGGTCGTCCACTTCGTTTTCCACTTAGACGAGGTCGTCCTGGTCCCTCACCACTTGGTCTTCCGCCTAGACAATCCGATACTCCTGATGCACCACCACCATGTTCTCCACCAAAATCAACTGTACCAAACAGGGGGGAAGCATCAAGCTCAGGGACAAAGGGAGGGAGAACCAGTGAATCAGAAAATAGAAAAAATCCCACTCAAAGGAATTGGGAGCTTAAGCCGTATCCTGCGGGTGCTTTGTCAGCGCCGCCGACAACTTCAGTTATTCATCCTCGACGTCCGCCTACATCTCCACCTTATCGTATTACTGGTACGTCTAAACCTGTACCTACACCATACACTGGTATAAAGCCAGCACCATATCATCCACCAAATTATCCACCAAAACCAACTGCACCTGTACCTACACCATACACTGGTAGGGGAAAGCCACCACCATATTATCCACCCAAATCAACTACACCAAACAGGTGGGAAGAATCAAGCTTAAGGACATGGAGAGAGAGTCCAGGAGCATCAGGCTCAAGGACAAAGGGAGGGAGTCAAGAACCACCAAACTCAGGGACAAAGGAAGGGAGGCAAGAACCAGCAGGCTCAGGGACAAAGGGAGGGAGTCAAGAACCATCAAGCTCAGTCACACAGAACTCATCAAGCGCGGGAGGTATAACCAATGAACCAGAAAATAGGCAAAATCCCACTCAAAGGAATTGGGAGCTCAGGCCTTATCCTGCGAGTGCTTTGCCGGCGGACCCCCCCAAAAAAAACAAGTGCAATTGCTGCACGCAATAGACTGCTTGCTACTCACCAAAATCAACTGAAAACCACTTAAGCTCATAATGACTTCTTAGTTCATTTCATTTTTTTGTTTCTCTGTCCTACTTTCTTCCCAGTTTTCTATGCACCCAAACAAATAAGTGCCCTAATGTTCATATTTTAGATTCAAAATACTATGAAAATTTTGTCACCTAAATACTTAAAAAGAAACTAATTATTTTTATTAGTGAATAATAAGAAGGTTTGTATAAGAAACTATAACATCGAAATGTTTTAATGACAATGTTCTTACTAAAGTGTTTTTGAGAGAATCAAATAGTTTTTATAAAGCATTATAACTGGTTTTTCAACTTTTTAAAAACATTTCTAAAATTTTATCAAATGTGAAATTTTCACAAAAAATATTGAAACATCCTATCTTGAGGTATGGGCTAAATATAAAGTAGCAAATAGTTATATACCTATATAAAATAGGAAAAAGAACCATATTAATAGTGCATTTGGTACTAATATTAAAAAATATTTATAATATTTTTAACACTTGAATGATAAAATTTTTTAACTGTTAAAGATATTAGAAAAGTATCATAAAATCACTATGAAACGGACTTGCTTTAAAGTATTAGAAATACTATAAATGCTTTCAAAAATCACTGTCAAACACACTAAAATTAAGTATAACACCACTTATAGCATTTTATAACATTTTTAATTTACATTTTTGATAACATGTTATGTTATTAACATTAATGAAACTAAACCACTAAATCACTTCACACGTGAGAAACCACTTGATAAATTACTCAATCACCTTTTACTCCGTATGAATGTAATTTCTTTTTTTCCCCTAAGAAGCATATTATATATTTTTAACACGCTTTGTCATGTACAATTTTGATTTAAAAAATTTGTGCACGTGGCAATATTTGTTGGTCACTTTAATCTTCGACAAAAGACTCACGACAGAGAAGCCAAACTTAGGGTCTGAATTTCCTTCCCACTTCCCACTATACCCATATATATATAACCGCCAAACCCCCAACAACCATATTATAACTAGTTAGAGAGAGAGAGATGGTGTTTTAATCACTAATCAAAAGTGATTTTGTACAGTAATTTTTCTCGAGAACCAAACACACCAAGTTCACCAAGAAGACGGATTTCCATCCTGTGCACCCATCACCACTGCCACAGGAAGAGCAAGATGAAGATCTCCATGAACACTTCGACGTGGTAGTAGATGAATGCATGGCCAATGAAAACCAGTTGGAGTTTTGCAATTTCCGACTTCAACCTCTTCACGTCCATGCAATCGTAAAGCGTACGCCAATAAGAAGAACAATTTCAATTCCTTGTTTTTTCTTTTCTTTTTTTCATAATCTTTCTTACGCTGAATGCACGCATTTCTTGGATTCTTGGTATGAATTACAATGATAGCTTCATGTCAATGCTTAAACCCGGCTGGTCATTATGTTTGTTTGGTGAAGAAATGTAGGAAAGGGAAGGAACCGAAATCTTTGAATACTGTATGGTCTCAATTTTGGGGTTCTTCAAGAATAAGATAATTTGTTTAATGACAATTTCTATACCTGGTAACATTCTTATTTGTTTTTTGATGTTCGTTCATGTCTTTGTACAGAGAAAGGTTGAAGATGTGGAAGAAAATCTCAAACCTCTTTCCATCTGCTGTCTGAGAATTGCTTCAAGGATGAGGGACGACACCTTCTTGGTTCATATATAGATTTTTGGTAGGAGTAACTCTATAGATTCTGAGAAGTCAATCGGAAATCAAACATATCATTTTTCACATACTTAATCGTGTCGTGGTCTGATCGAGCAGATGATAATTATTATTTATTTTAATTATCATAATTAATTATCTACCATAATTATCACAATTAAATTTTCTAGAGATAAATCTTATTTATTATGATAATTATCATAATTAATTAATCATGATAATTATAATATTTATTTGATTTTTTATTAGATTACCTTATATGACATGTTAATATATTATTAGCCAATTATTATGCGGCAATTAATGAGTCAACATAAAATTTGTCCCTCTACAAATCCCTTCAAAATTTTGAAAGATTTGAAATAATAAATTTTATTTGGCTACAATTTTAAGCCAAGGAACAAGTTTTCCAAACTTTTATTTTTTTTTCACTATTTTTATTTTTCTTACTTTGAATTTTTATTCAAATTTCTTATTTATTTTTTTTAAGCTTTGCTTTTACTACTTTATTTATTTATTTAGTTTGATTTGTTTTTTTATTGGCAACTAGAAATCCTAATACCAAAAGGATTTGAAATAAAAAATTTAATTTGACCCAAAAAAATTTTAAGCCAATGAGCAAATTTTTGAAAAAAAAAATTAATAATTAGAAATCCTAATGCCAAAAGGAGTTGATGTGTGAAATTTTATTGAAACCAATAAATTTAATTAGACATAAATCTTAAATTTCTCAAGTCTCTAAAAGCAATCAATTTGATTGGTGTTATTTATTTTTTATTTTTTTATTTGCACCTTATATATTTTAAGATATTTTCTAATTTTTTTACTCGTCCAAGTTAAAATTTTTGTATATTTGGCAATATGAATAAAAAAATTAGATGTTATTATACTATGAGAAAGCTTAGTTGAAAGCTTCTGTTGTTGTGAGGTATTTGTTTCTTCCTTTCTCCTTTTTTTTTTTTTTTGTAACATATACCTTCTTCATTAATGGTGTTTTTTTTTTCATAGTCATTCTTATGCAAGGAAATTATATTCCTTCTTGTTCAAGATCGGGGAAGTGAAAATATAAATTTTTTATTTCTTTAATTTTGTTCTTTTTTCATTAGTGAAATTAAGCATTTATTTCTTCTTTTTGTGATTATGGAAGAAGAATTGCAGAAAAGCAAGTGAGCATGAAATTGATTCCTTTTGATTTCATAGTGATATTATCCTTACAGCCTACAAATAAGGATTTATGTATTAATAAAGGCAGACCGAACAACTAAGATATCTTCTCATAAATTTTTCTAAGAAATAAATACTTTCTAATGTACAAAAAATTTGAAATTCAAGGGCCAAGGTTGCTCTCTCTTCTCTTATCCTAATTAGGAAAAAAAATGGTTTAATAATTAAGGTAAACTCTATCTAATGATCGTTTGAAAAATGTAAATTTGTGTTTTAGCATGATTAATTCAAATACTATTTTCCTAATTGGATTAATTCAAAATTACTCTTAAGCTTCAAATACCATTTTAATAAAAACATTATAGAAAATTTAAAACTTAGATGAACAATATCTACAATATCAAAAACTATTATCATAATATATATATTAAAAATTCTTTTAAATTACAAGAGATGGTACAAAGTATCAAAATTTAAAATTTGCAATGAAGAATTTGTTTTCGGAATTACAACAATATAAAAAGTGCAAATTTTATTCAAAAATTTTTATTATTATTGTTTGTTTTTTTCATGTTTTCAGTAGGAGTAGAAGTTAATGGTTTTTAGTTGATAAAAATTTTATAGTATCGAATGTGATACCAAAATTTTGTATCATGGTAACATAATTAAGCTTTTAATTTGAGAATTTTAGAAGATTTGTATTGTGGTAACATTCTTCTTATAATAATTTATATTTATATTAATCTCCATATAGTAATTTATTGGTTTATGAATTTTTTTTCTTTTAAAACTATTTTTCATTGTAAATATATAAGTTTTTTTCCTTATTCCTTATTACTTATTATACCAAAAAAGTAAAAATGGTTTTTTTTTTTTTTTGACTGAAGAGTGAAGATTCAATCTCTAAATTCAACAACTAATAATGAGCATTTTGTATTGAATCTTTAATCCATGCTAACCCTAATATTTTTGGATTGTTATTTTTCTCGAGGAATACAGAGTTGGGCTTGTACACATTAAGATGATTTGAGTAATTAATTACTCAATTGAGGCTTATGATCAATTAAATTGATTTAAAGGATGAATTCCATTAATTTTAATAAAGCAATATATTATCATACAATTAAATTAAAAATATAAGTGGTATTGCTCCATTAGTATTTTCCTTTATTTTATGTAGGAAATGAAATTAGATGAAGTGAAAAAGAAAAAAAACACACCAAAAAAAAAAAAAAATGAAAAAACCTTTCTAAGATCCATGGAACGCTCATCCCTAATTCTTGAAGCAATTTTCAGACAGCAGATAGCAAAAGATATGATATTTTCTTACTACTTTCATCTTTCTCTTGACAAAAAAGTGAAAAAAAAAATCAAAAATCAAACAAGATCATTTATCATAATAAAAATTTTCACCCTTCTCATTTGGTTACTAAGAAAACAAAGAGAGAGGAGTTATCTTTATCTTTTCTTGAACCCAAAATTTGACTACATTTTCCTATATTTTATCACCAACTAATAAAAACCTTTGGGCCTGTAACATACTAATCCGAGGTTTTAGCCATCGATATGAAGCTATATCATCATTATTCATGGCAGGCCACGGTGCAAATGGATCTATTTTCTCACAACTTGGGAGCTAAATGAGCAGAGGGAGAAGAAGAGTGGAATGTCAACTAACAAATCCTAGTCAACCACTATTTTGTGGAAACACTCCCTATAGTTTTGGATCTGATTCTATACTTGTATCATTGATAATGGGAATGTGGTTATTTTAGCTTTTCTAGAATGCAAACCTGCAGAAAAATGTACTCCAAGTATTCTAGGTCATCTTCAATGTCGTTAGGAGTTAATTAGGATAAAGTACATATTGGGCTAAGTTTGTCCAACCCATGAAAGTTTCCTAAGCCCAATTATTAAGTTATTTTATATTTGGACATTCTCTAAGCCAGAATATAAATAGCATTAGAGCTTTGATAAGTTGGTGAAAAAGTGATTAAGACAAAGGGAAGAAAATTATGGTTGTTTTCTAGCACTATTCTTAAGCTTAAGAGTGAAGTTACAAGTTATTTAATCAACCTTTTAAAGAAGTCCATATGGTATAATTTCTTTATAATCACTTTATGTTCCTTGTTTTATGGGGTGATGGATTCTAACTTTAAGCATTGATATATATTTATATAAGTTTCAAGATAAATAAATTAGTGAAGACTTAATTATTTATATCCCCATTTAATTGAAGTGGAAAAAAATTTCTCTCTGGCTTTTTACTTCAGCTAAAGGGGTTTTTTACGTTATATTTGATGTCCTTTTTTGGTTGAATGTTATTAGATTATCATTGTTTGTTCTTAATGAAATTCTATTATTGTTTAAAGGTTGTTATTATTATTGAGAGATTATTATTGTGAAGAAATCTTTTTACCTGTACAAGCCAATTCTCTAGATTTGCCTTTAACTTCCCAACAATACAAATGGGAGCAGGCTATGAACTCAGAAGCAACATGACCAAGAGCACACCACCTAGTGGTTTGGGTGCACCACCACCTAGTCATCCTGGTGCACCACCACCTAGTCATATGTCTAGACCTCCACCTATACCATAAACTAGGGGAAAGTCTATGCTACCACCATATCATTCACCCGAACAAATCCTAGACCACTTTCTTTCTTATTTTCCATATAACTTTAAGTTATATTTGGCTCCCAAAAATTAAGAAATAAGAAAAAAAATTATTTAAAAATTTATTTTTTAAGGTTTTATTTCACTATAAAAAAGTAAAGAAAATTAAATATAATTAAAATTAGTAAAAAATTTATATAATTTTAAATTATTTAGTTTTTATATAGAAGAGTTAGAAAAGTGAAATAAGTTTGATGTGGAATACAAAAATATATTTTCCCATGTTTCCTCAAGCTTTATGTGAATTGGATAAAGCCTAAAAGAAATAAGGAGGAATTGTTTTCCTACACAAGTTTGACCTAGCTATTCAATTATTTCATCTTAAAAACAAAGTCACTAGAAATGGAAAATAAGGATAATATGGTAGTGGCTTTCCCCCATTGTATGGTGTTGGTACAGGTTTAGACATACAAATAATAGGATAAGGAGGATGAATAGATGGAGGTGCTGGTGAAAGACCTAGTATGGTGGTGTTGCACAAGGACTTGTACTACCAGATTGGTTATGTTGCTTTTGAGCTCATGGCCACCTCCCCTTCGTACTTTGCCACTGGCTCTTTCATGCATTGAAGTCGACCCTCATGCGATGTCCATTTGGTTACTGAGAAATGAAAAATAAATAAAAGAAAATTACATAGCATATTTTCTTGGTTTGCAACCCTCAAAGCAAAAGAAGTCCAGGGAGGTATTTGACACAACAGTTTGTAGGACTAATCTTACCAAGAATCCATGGGCCAAGAAGGTGTCGCCCCTCATCCTTGAAGCAACAGTAGTTAACAAAAGGTTTTACATGTTCTTTCACATCTTCTTGAACCCTTTCTCTGATGAAAGAAGTGGGAAAAAAAAAAATAGAACAACAAGATTCATGAGAACAACAATTTTCACCCTCCCCCATTTGGTGTTGAGAAACAAAGAAAACAGAACCAAACAAGTTTTCTTTTTCTTGAACCCCAAAATTTGAGACCATGTAGCTGTATTCAAACATTTGGTTCCCCCCAATTCCTTACGCTTTCTTACCAACCAAACACGACCCTAGCCTTGTAACTTATTGATTGTTATTCATGGCGAGATACCGTACAAAAGGATGGATTTTCTCCCAACTTGAGAGATGGGTGAATAAAGCATGTATACCAAGAAATGCATGCATTCAGTATCAGAAAGATTACGAAGAATGAAAAGAAAAGAAAAATCAAGAAAGAACTGAAGATTCTTCTTATTGGCGTAACCCTTGCGATCGCATGGGCCTGAAGAGGTTGAAGTTGGAAATTGCGATACTCCAAGTTGTCTTTAATGGCCATGCATTCAGCCGCTACAACCATGAAGTGTTCATGGGGAGCTTCATCTACCCGTGGCAGTGGTGATTGGTGCAAAGGATGGAAATTCATCTTCTCTCTCTCTCTAACTAGTTATCCTGAGTTTGGCTTCTCTGTACTTGTGAGTCTTCTGTTGAAGATTGCAGTGACCAACCAAATATTGCCACGTCCACAATTCTTTTTTTAATCAAAATTGTATATGACAAAATGTACTGTACTTGTGAGTCTTCTGTTGAAAATTGTAGTGACGAACCAAATATTGCCACGTCCACAATTCTTTTTTTTAATCAAAATTGTATATGACAAAATGTATTAAAGTAAATTAAAAATGTTATAATAAATGGTTCTAATATTTAATTTACTTTATTTCTTTTTTCTATTTTATATAATAGTTTTTATATTGCAGATGAGTGCAAAAATTGATCATCTAAGTTCTAAAATTTTTGTATTTTTTTAATTAAAATGGTATTTAAGAGTAATTTTGAATTAATCAAATTAGCAAAATATTTTATCATTCTCATCGAGGGGTAGATAAATCATTTGCATCCAAAATAGTTTTAGACTAATATATCAATTGATCAACTTTCAATGTTGAAACACAAATTTTTATATTTTTTAAATGATCCTTACATAGAGTTTATTTTAATATTTAAGTCATTCTCTTCCAAATGAGAATAAGAGAAGAGTATTGTCTTGGCTGAATTTTCAATCTTTTCTACATTAGAAAGTTGTTTTTTTTTTCTTAGAATCTTATTTTAGTGTAATTTCTAATTAAATAGATTGATTTAATTTTATTTCTCCTTCCTACTCTTTGTTTTTTATTTATTAAGGCAAACCCAAGTGTATTCTTGATTGGATATCAAGAGGAGACTGAGATTGTAATTGGTAGTAATCTCAAGTGTACATGGCATGACAATGATCGTAAAGCTAAAGTTCAAAAGGTACTAGACAGACGATTCGATAGATGATTGAAGTTCTAGAATTTGGTAAAATATTGTATTTAATATTTGATTCATGAATACCTACATTTCATATGCATAAAATCGGCTAACCATAAAATGACACAAGAAATGCATCCAAAAATCCAAAATTTCGAATACCAAATAAAGAAACATTTATGTCATATAATGTATGACATAAGAGTCACATCTAAAAACCCAAAATCTTGTTGTCTCTTTCTCACTTCTTTTTATTCTTTCATATCGTCCTCCCAAGAGTGTATACCTGCATTTCATAGTTTAATGAGTTTTAGAGTTCTTATTGAAAATAAGAATTAATTGATGTTATAAAAAGTAAACAAATCTAAGTACTAATGTTTTCGTTTTTCTTTTTACCATTTTGATATAAAAATAGTTCGTAAAGAATAAGTAATGTTATACAATATCAATGAAAAATGCATACAACAACTAAGGGACTCACCATGCATGATCGCGATACATCAACATAATTCCTGATTAGTTATAACACAAAAGTAGTAATTCTCCTCTAATTTATTCAAATTCTACTCATGAATATGTTTTTTTTTATCATCAAACTAATATCACAATAATTGGAAGTAGGAAACTATGTATAATTCATTAAATGAGTAAAACCTTTAATGCAATAACTATAGAATCAACAATTATTTCTTTAATGAATTTCATAACAAAGTAGTCACATTTAAACTCAAATAAAAACAATTCAAGAAAATAAAAAATAAATCAAAATTACAAAATCAAAATATAAATCTAAAATTTTAAAAAATACTGATCTTCCACTTAAAATCTATACTTTTTAAATTTATTTTTTATAATTCATTATGCTTTTAAAAATCATTTTTAACATTTAATTTTTTTTATATTTTTTATTTCTTGGAAGGATTTTCTTAATTTCAATATTTTTTTAATGTTCATTTTGTGAAATAATAATGTCCATTAAATTTCATCTCAATTATATAAAATAAAATTTTAGTAACAAAATATTAAAATGTTTTCAACTACTAATATGATAAAATATGACATTATAACAAGCATGAAAATTGTGTACATAAGACAAAAAAACCTAATTCATTATTAAAAAATGTTAAGAGAAAAATTAGTATGAGAAAAAATTAAAGAACCTTTCATAAAAATTATTGATTTTTTAAGTCATAACTCCAATTGATTTTATTTTTTTTTCTAATTAAAATAATTAATAAAAAATATGGATATGAAAAATATGTTCAAATAAAAATAATAAAAATTTAAAAACATCAAAGGAAAAGATATTCAATATTTTAAATTTTTTACTTTTAATATTCTTTAGATCAATAAATTATCAAACATCTTTTTCAGAAAAAAGAAAAATGAAGAAAATGAATAGTTTTATGGACGAAATTGAAAATTTTTTTGTAATAAAAGGATTTTATAGAAATTTCCTAACCTTGAAAGGAAAATTTCTTCATCAATATCAAATTACTCCAAAGTTTGGTTAATGCATATAAAAACAATAAAAAAAAGGCAAAAATAAAACATATTTTTAGAATCCTTTTGCGGAATATGACAATATTGAGAATAATTTTCTCAAAATTATTTTCCAAATATGACCAACCAATATCTTCATCACAACATACTATAATATTCTTAGAAAATAAACAAACCGTCTCATTAAAGGAAATTTCATAGAAAATCAAAAGAAAATTATAAAACATCTTATTATAAAAATAAATAAATAAATAAAAAAGGAAAAGTTTTATAGAAGGAATTAAAAAAATTTATGTAATAAAAGGATTGTATAGAAATTTTTTAATCTTGAAAGGGAAAGTTCATCATCAATCTCAAATTACTCTAAATTTTGGTCAAAACATATAAAAACAATAAGAAAAGAAGATAAAAATAAAAAGAAAAAACATATTTTAAGAATAGAAAAAAATATGAATATAACAAGATGAAATATTAACCATAATACAATGTAAAAAATAAATATCAAAATTTAGATTTGATCATTTTTATAATTGTTAGAAAAATTAGACTAATCCAACCTATGGTAATCACCCTAGAGGGGGGGTGAATAGGGTGATGATCTCTTTTTGCAAATTTAAACTATGTGAATATTAGATACAAATATATGCAAGTATATAATAAAACAATGTAAAGGTAATTGTGTATAAAGTAAAGGAGTAGGGAAGAGAGAATGCAAACACAAGATTTTTATAGTGGTTTGGCGCAACCTGGCCTACATCCACTCTCCTCTAGCTTCAATCCCAAGCTTGAGGTTCCACTAGTTCAAGGCTTCTAAACCAAGGCTTCAAGAAATACAATTGGATTATGGTTTCAATCCACTCTCTTGAACTTTTGGCTCCAAGCATCCTTTACAATCCTCAAGAGATACCCCACTCTTGAACAACCTCTCAAGTGATACCCCACACTTGAGAATCTTCCTCTTAAAGATATACAAATAATTGATTTCACAAAATCCTAGTACATAAATTTTAAGCTCAAATGATACAAGAAAACTAGGATTAAAAGGTGCACTAATGATATGCAAGTTTTAGAAAAATGGTGACTCAAAACACTCTTCAAAGACTCAAATATATTCAAGAAATTTTTGGGAAGGTTGAGCTCTTAAACAATGAAGATTTGGAGCCTTTTTATAGAAGAAAAAAGCCAAACTACCCGTTGGGGGTTCGACCGGTTGACTAGTCGTTAGCATTTAATGCTTGGAAGATGACCGTTGGACCTTGATCGGACCTTGACCGAACCTCGACCAGTTGAGGTGTGGGTCGGTCGATTCCTCATCCGGTTGAACAACCATTCTGGAAGAGATAGAAGGTTTTTTGCACCCCTCGACCGGTTACTGTTCACACCCTTGACCGGTTGAACTGGGGGTCAACCTGCTCCTAGACCGGTTGAGCTAGCGGTCAACCGGTTGAGCCGTTTTTGGCTCAACAACCAACTTTTTCAACTTAAAACCTTTTAAACAAGTTTGAAAAACATTTGACACAAGGTTTTAGTTGAAAACATTAAATCATCCAATTTTAAAATATTTAAAACAAAATAACTCTTGGATGATTTTGGTGCATAAGTAAAGAATGTAATGCATGAAAATCCTAGTACACCAACAACCTTACAAAGAGATCTTATGAAGCTTGGGTCTTTGAAAAACACTTCTCTTTGAGGTGGTCTTCTTCTTCATGATTTCTCCTTGGCTTAATTTGTCTTTATGGTTGTCACTTTGGAAATTGTCTTGCCTAATCACACTTGAAATATAATCATTAGTTCTAAACCTTGTTTTGTTATCATCAAAACCGAGATTAACCAAACCTTGGTTTCACAATAATTATAAAAATTTTCATTCCTATTTAAATTTTAAAAAGCAGTTCATTTACATTAATAAATAAAAAATAAAATTAATTTCTCATTGTTAATTCCAACATTCCAAACCATCTCCAACATGATATAGAAACTATTTCATTTTTCCTTTTGTGGGAGATGACAATATTGAGAATAATTTTCTAAAAAAATAATTTTCAAATATTACTTATACATATGCTCATCACAATATAATATTCCTAGAAAACAAACAGAAAGTCCCATCAAAGAAAATTTCTTGTAAGATTAAAAGAAAATTTCATATTGTAAAATGTTTATCCTTCATTCTGAGTATGAAAGATATTAAAAAAATCATTCATTTATTTTATTTTCATTCATTTTGAGGTTTATGGGTCTAACAATGAAACAAAAGATATGGTGGAATGTTAAACCTAATTTTTACTTTCCTACAGCTCAATAAAAAAAAAAAAACACTATTTACACAATCCACATTACAAATATACCAAATAAATGAATATAAATCAACTGTGCTAATAAATGTTTTGACATTAATAAAAAAAATGAAAAATGATAGATCTAAGATATTTCGGGTTACCTCAGAGTCCACGAAGTAGAGAAGAGTAGTTGTGTGTTAACTATGGGTATGAGAAGAAGTAGAAGAAAATTATGGTTAGGGTTATGGAATGAGATTTTTTTGGATTGTGGGTATACGGAAACAATGAGTTTTTTTATATACTATCATTATTCTCAATGTGGGCCCATTAAGTTATAATATTTTAAAAATTTTATTTTATATGGTGTCACTTTTCGAAAAGTGACACTATAAACTTAAAATTAATATCATTTATTCTAATTGCAAAATTTTATATGATGTGCCACATTTATGGATTTTAAGCCATATGGTGTCATTATTTTAAAAGTGGCACCATAAATTATTTTTGTAGTAGTGCCATGAATAACAATGATAGCTTCATGTCAATGGTTGAAACCCAGGTTAGTATGTTACAAGGCTATAGGTCATGTTTGGTTGGTGAGAAAGTGTAGGGTATTGGAGGGAACAAAATGTTTGAATAATGTATGGTCTCAAATTTCGGGGTACAAGAAAAAGGATGACTTGTTTGGTTATGTTTTCTTTGTTTCAATACCCGAAACACCACCCCCCCCCCCCCCCCCCCTCGCCCCCATTGCCCTCTCTACTCTCAAGCTCAGTAAAGGGAAGGAAATATCTCCAAATTTATTATTTATTTATCTCAATGCAAAACCATTTGACATTAATTTTCAAAAGTGTTCCTAATCTTTAAAAAAACTTAAAAGCATTTTTAAAATAAAAAAAATAGCTATTTGATAATATTTTGAAAGAGATGTTTCTTTAAAAAAACTCGTATATTCCTAAAATATCATTTCCAGTTATTCTCCATTTTTCTTTCACTTTCCACTTTCTTCTCACTCTTCTCTTCCTCTTTCACTTTCCTTTCAAAAAAAATTTTTTTATAGTTTTTTTTAACAATATATATATTTTTTAATAAAAAATTTTGGTTTATTATAATATTACTTCTATCTATAAAAAAAAAAATTTATGTTGAATGCTGACTTTTTTTTTGCATCTAAATATCATTTTAAATACTTAAAAAGAAACTAATTATTTTTATTAGTGAATAATAAGAAGGTTTGTATAAGAAATTATAACATCGAAATGTTTTAATGACAATGTTCTTACTAAAGTGTTTTTGAGAGAATCAAATAGTTTTTTTATAAAGCATTATAACTGATTTTTCAACTTTTTAAAATTTTATCAAATGTAAAATTTTCACAAAAAATATTGAAACATCCTATCTTGAGGTATGGGCTAAATACAAAGTAGCAAATAGTTATATACCTATATAAAATAGGAAAAAGAACCATATTAATAGTGCATTTGGTACTAATATTAAAAAATATTTATAATATTTTTAACACTTGAATGATAAAATTTTTTAACCGTAAAAATATTAGAAAAGTATCATAAAATCACTATGAAACGGACTTGCTTTAAAGTATTAGAAATACTATAAATGCTTTCAAAAATCACTGTCAAACACACTAAAATTAAGTATAACACCACTTATAGCATTTTATAACATTTTTAATTTACATTTTTGATAACATGTTATGTTATTAACATTAATGAAACTAAACCACTAAATCACTTCACACATGAGAAACCACTAAACCAATTGATAAATTACTCAATCACCTTTTACTCCAGTATGAATGTAATTTCTTTTTTTCCCCTAAGGAGCATATTATATATTTTTAACACACTTTGTCATGTACAATTTTGATTTAAAAATTTTTTGCACGTGGCAATATTTGTTGGTCACTTTAATCTTCGACAAAAGACTCACGACAGAGAAGCCAAACTCAGGGTCTGAATTTCCTTCCCACTTCCCACTATACCCATATATATATAACTGCCAAACCCCCAACAACCATATTATAACTAGTTAGAGAGAGAGAGATGGTGTTTTAATCACTAATCAAAAGTGATTTTGTACTGTAATTTTTCTTGAGAACCAAACACACCAAGTTCACCAAGAAGACGGATTTCCATCCTGTGCACCCATCACCATTGCCACTGGAAGAGCAAGATGAAGATCTCTACGAACACTTCGACGTGGTAGTAGATGAATGCATGGCCAATGAAAACCAGTTGGAGTTTTGCAATTTCCAACTTCAACCTCTTCACGTCCATGCAATCATAAAGCGTACGCTAATAAGAAGAACAATTTCAATTCCTTGTTTTTTCTTTTCTTTTTTTCATAATCTTTCTTACGCTGAATGCACGCATTTCTTGGATTCTTGGTATGAATTACAATGATAGCTTCATGTCAATGCTTAAACCCGGCTGGTCATTATGTTTGTTTGGTGAAGAAATGTAGGAAAGGGAAGGAACCGAAATCTTTGAATACTGTATGGTCTCAATTTTGGGGTTCTTCAAGAATAAGATAATTTGTTTAATGACAATTTCTATACCTAGTAACATTCTTATTTGTTTTTTGATGTTCGTTCATGTCTTTGTACAGAGAAAGGTTGAAGATGTGGAAGAAAATCTCAAACCTCTTTCCATCTGCTGTCTGAGAATTGCTTCAAGGATGAGGGACGACACCTTCTTGGTTCATATATAGATTTTTGGTAGGAGTAACTCTACAGATTCTGAGAAGTCAATCGGAAATCAAACATATCATTTTTCACATACTTAATCGTGCTGTGGTCTGATCGAGCAGATGATAATTATTATTTATTTTAATTATCATAGTTAATTATCTACCATAATTATCACAATTAAATTTTCTAGAGATAAATCTTATTTATTATGATAATTATCATAATTAATTAATCATGATAATTATAATATTTATTTGATTTTTTATTAGATTACCTTATATGACATGTTAATATATTATTAGCCAATTATTATGCGGCAATTAATGAGTCAACATAAAATTTGTCCCTCTACAAATCCCTTCAAAATTTTGAAAGATTTGAAATAATAAATTTTATTTGGCTACAATTTTAAGCCAAGGAACAAGTTTTCCAAACTTTTATTTTTTTTCACTATTTTTATTTTTCTTATTTTGAATTTTGATTCAAATTTCTTATTTATTTTTTTTAAGCTTTGCTTTTACTACTTTATTTATTTATTTAGTTTGATTTGTTTTTTTTATTGGCAACTAGAAATCCTAATACCAAAAGGATTTGAAATAAAAAAAATTAATTTGACCCAAAAAATTTTTAAGCCAATGAGCAAATTTTTGAAAAAAAAAAATTAATAATTAAAAATCCTAATGCCAAAAGGATTTGATGTGTGAAATTTTATTGAAACCAATAAATTTAATTAGACATAAATCTTAAATTTCTCAAGTCTCTAAAAGCAATCAATTTGATTGGTGTTATTTATTTTTTATTTTTTTATTTGCACCTTATATATTTTAAGATATTTTCTAAAAGCAAGTGAGCATGAAATTGATTCCTTTTGATTTCATAGTGATATTATCCTTACAGCCTACAAATAAGGATTTATGTATTAATAAAGGGAGACCGAACAACTAAGATATCTTCTCATAAATTTTTCTAAGAAATAAATACTTTCTAATGTACAAAAAATTTGAAATTCAAGGGCCAAGGTTGCTCTCTCTTCTCTTATCCTAATTAGGAAAAAAAATGGTTTAATAATTAAGGTAAACTCTATCTAATGATCATTTGAAAAATGTAAATTTGTGTTTTAGCATGATTAATTCAAATACTATTTTCCTAATTGGATTAATTCAAAATTACTCTTAAGCTTCAAATACCATTTTAATAAAAACATTATAGAAAATTTAAAACTTAGATGAACAATATCTACAATATCAAAAACTATTATCATAATATATATATTAAAAATTCTTTTAAATTACAAGAGATGGTACAAAGTATCAAAATTAAAAATTTGCAATGAAGAATTTGTTTTCGGAATTATAACAATATAAAAAGTGCAATTTTTATTCAAAAATAATAATGAAAGGTTGTTTTATTATTGAGAGGTTATTATTGCGAAGAAATTTTTATACCTGAACAAGATAATTCTCTAGATTTGCCTTTAACTTTCCAACAATACAAATGGGAGTAGACCATGAACTCAAAAGCAACACTGACCAAGAACACACCACCTAGTGGTTTGGGTGCACCACCACCTAGTCATATGTCTAGACCTCCACCTAGACCATAAACTAGGGGAAATTCTATGCCACCACCATATCATCCATTGATGAATCCTAGACCACTTTCTTTCTTATTTTCCATATAACTTTAAGTTATATTTGGCTCCCGAAAATTAAGAAATAAGAAAAAAAATATTTTTTAAGGTTTGATTTTACTATAAAAAAAAAGTAAAAAAAATAATTAAAATTAGTAAAAAAATTATATAATTTTAAATTATTTAGTGTTTATGTAGAAAGACTTAAAAAAGTGAAATAAGTTTGATGTAGAATATAATAATATATTTTCCCTCCAGCTTTATGTGAACCGGATAAGCCTAAACGAAATGAGGAATTGTTTTCCTACACAGAAAAGGAGGATAATATGGTGGTGGCTTTCCCCAGTGTATGGTGTTGCTGCAGGTTTAGACATACCAATAATAGGATAAGGAGGATGAATAGATGGAGGTGCTGGTGGAAGACCTGGTACAGTGGCGTTGCACCAGGACTTGTACTACCGGATTGGCTATGTTTGGCTATGTTGTTTTTGAGCTTATGGCCACCTCCCCTTCGTACTTTGCCGCTAGCTCCTTCATGCATTGAAGTCGACCCTCCTGCGATGTCCATTTGGTTGCTGAGAAACGAAAAATAAATAAAAGAAAATTACAGGGTATATTTTCTTGGTTTGCAATCGTCACTGCCACAGAAATATCAAGCTGTCAACGAACATTGCAACACGGTTTCAGATGAATATATGGCCATTGAAAACCGGGTGAATCGCAAATTTCCAACTTGATGATCTTCACGTCCATTAACCTATAAGAAGAACAATCTTTACTCTTCTTGTTTTTCTTTTCTTTTTTAATAATCTTTTTAATTCTGATCACATGCATTTACGTTTCAAACCATCTAGCTTTCCCTGTACAAAGAAGTGAAAGAACATCAAAAATCAAACAAGAACATTACTGAGAACAGCAATTTTCTCACTCCTCTATTTGGTTCCATACAAAACC
Source organism: Vitis riparia x Vitis cinerea (assembly GCA_940586395.1). NCBI lineage: Eukaryota > Viridiplantae > Streptophyta > Magnoliopsida > Vitales > Vitaceae > Vitis > Vitis riparia x Vitis cinerea. Next base: position 38,247 of record CALNHZ020000347.1, read on the forward strand.
AAGAAAAAACAGAACCAGACAAGTTATCTTATTCTTGAAGAACCCCAAAATTTGAGACCATGCAGTGTTCAAAGATTTTGGTTCCTTCCATTTCCCTACACTTTCTCCCCAACCAAACAAGATCCTTTAGCCTTGTAACATACTGGGTGGAGTGTCAACCGTCCACATGAAGCTATCATAGTTATTCATGGCAAGATACCGCACAAATGGGCTGTTTTTCTCGTAATTTGAGGGTTGGATGAATAAAGCAGTATGCAAAGAAACCAAGAAACCAAAAGATGCATGTCAGAATGTTTGTGATTATTAAGAACGAAAAGAAAAAAGAGAAAAGAGAAAAGTAAAGCCTTTATGATTGCATGGACGTGAAGGGAATCAAGCTGGAAATTCCGATTCTCCCAGTGGTTTTCAATCGCCATGCATTCATCTGGCACCAGGTTGAAGCACTCGTTCTCCCAGTGGTTTTCAATCGCCATGCATTCATCTGGCACCAGGTTGAAGCACTCGTCGAGAGCTTGATCTTTTTGTGGCAGTGACTGGTGCAAGTCCAGTTGGGTATGCGGAAGCATTCGTGGTCAACATGTATTTCTAATAGGAGGACGACCTAAACCTTGAGGTCCTGCTCTATCGCTGAATATATGCAATAAAGAAGAAAATTAGGTTATAGTTAGTTGAAGATAAGATAGGATAAAGAAGAATATTAGGTTATAGTTAGTTGAAGATAAGATAGGATAGGATATATATCCATACATATCCTATTAATATAATATTTTAAAGTAGCATAGATAATGAGATATTTTATGTTATATTATACTTATATGTAATTTATAAAATAAACAAAAAATAATATGAAATATACATTATTTTAAATGTTTAAAATAAAATTTTCTATCACATTATGATATTTTCTATTTTTAAAAACTACAAATTTTGTTATATTTAATAATATTCATGATTAAAATATTTAAATTTTATAAATAATTTTTTTATATTATGCTATTCAATATGTAAAAATAATTTATATATCATATATTAATATCATTTTATAAATTTTTTTTTTAGTTTTTTTGTTTTAACCATAAATTTAATTTATAATAAAAAAATTATTTTACAAAATGAGTATATAAAAAAATAAATTTATACTACAAGGATATGCATATACTATATCTTAGTATAAGATTAAAATATCCCATGTAGAACAGTAGAATGGATAAAAAAAAAATGAGTGGAAAATTATAAATATTTTCTAATATTTAAATACAAGGTTTTTCCAAATTCTAGAACATCAATCATCTATCGAACCGTTTGTCTAGTACCTTTTGAACTTTAGTTTTACATGATCATTGTCATATTCATCCACATTTGGAAGAGAATGACTTAAATATTAAGATAAACCATATGTGATGATCATTTAATAATGTTTTTAAAATTTTATCAAATAGTGAAATTTTCACAAAAAATATTGAAACATCCTATCTTGAGGTATGGGTTAAATATATATAAAGTATCAAATAGTTATCTTCCTATATAAAATAGGAAAAAAAAAACATATTAATGGTGCATTTGATAGTAATATTAGAAAACATTTATAACCTTTCTAACACTTGAATGAAAAAATTGTTAAAAATATTGAAAAGTCTCCTAAAATCATTGTGAAACTTCCTTTTAAGTATTAGAAATACTATAAATGTTTCAAAAAATTACTGTCAAACACAATAAAATTAAGTATAACACCACTTGTAACATTTTTTCATTTACATTTTTTATAACATGTTATGTTATTAACATTAATGAAACTAAACCACTAAATCACTTCACACATGAGAAAAATCAGTTGCAACGAATTGATAAATTACTCAATCACCTTTTACTCCGTATGAATATAATTTTTTTTTCCCCTAAGAAGCATATTATATGCTTTTAACACACTTTGTCATGTACAATTTTGATTTAAAAAAATTGTTCACGTGGCAATATTTTGTTGGTCACTGCAATCTTCGACAGAAGACTCACAACAGAGAAGCCAAACTCAGGGTCTGAATTTCCTACCGACTATGCCCATATATATAACCGCCAAACCCCCAACAACCATATTATAACTAGTTAGAGAGAGAAAGATGGTGTTGTAATCACTAATCAAAAGTTGGAGTGGCCAATGAAAACCAGTTGGAGTTTCGCAATTTCCGACTTCAACTTCTTCACGTCCATGCAATCGTAAAGGGTACGCCAATAAGAACAATTTCAATTCGTTGTTTTTCTTTTCTTTTCTTTTCTTTTCTTTTCTATTTTTCATAATCTTTCTTACGCTGAATGCATGCATTTCTTGGATTCTTGGTATGAATTACAATGATAGCTTCATGTCAATACTTAAACCCGGCTGCTCATTATGTTTGTTTGGTGAAGAAATGTAAAAAAGGGAAGGAACCTAAATCTTTGAATACTGTATGGTCTCAATTTTGGGTTCTTTGAGAATAAGATAATTTTTTTAATGACAATTGCTATACCCAGTAACATTCTTATTTGTTTTTTGATGTTCGTTCATGTCTTTGTACAGAGAAAGGTTGAAGATGTGGAAGAAAATCTCAAACATTTTTCCATCTGCTGTCTAAGAATTGCTTCAAGGATGAGGGATGACACCTTCTTGGTCCATAAATAGATTTTACGTAGGAGTAACTCTACAGATTCTGAGAAGTCAATCGAAAATCAAACAAATCATTTTTCACATACTTAATCTTGTTGTGGTCTGATCGAGTAGATGGAAAAAATGAAGGAAAAGAAAAAAGAAAAAAAAAGATTGGGTTTTATTTAGATTTTAAGGTTTGGGATTTTGATTACTGAAGAGTTTGATTCTAGTGGCAGAATAAAATCAAGGAGTCGTCCCTCATCCTTGAAGCAATTTTCAGACAGCAGTTAACAAAAGGTTTGAGATTTTCCTTCACATCTTCTACCTTTCTCTGAAGAAGCAGCGAAAAAATAAAGTAAAAAAATCAAAAAATCAAAAATCAAACAACAAGGTTCATGAGAACATCAATTTACACCCTCCCCCATTTGCTAGCTGAGAAACAAAGAAAACACAACCAAACAGTTTATCTTTTTCATGAACCCCAAAATTTGAGACCATGCATTATTCAAACATTTGGTTCCCTCCAATTCCCTACACTTTCTCACCAACCAAACATGACCCTTTAGCCTAGTAACATATTGACTGTGGTTTCAACCATTGACATTAAGCTATCATTGTCATTCAAGGTGAGATACCTTACAAATGGATGGATTTTCTCCCAACTTGAAGAAAGAAAATAAAATAAAAAAACAAGAAAGAATTAAAGATTGTTCTTCTTATTGGCGTAACTCTTATGATTGCAGAGACATTAAGAGATTGAATTTGGAAATTGCAACAGTCCAAGTTGCCTTTAATAGCCATGCATTTAGCTGCTAACACATTGAAGCATTCGTGGGGAGCTAGCTTCATCTTCGTGTAGCAGTGGTGATCGGTGCAAAGGGTGGACACCCATGCATGTATAGAGAATAAGGGTTAACTTCCCTCCCACCTCAAGGTTCGTTGGTTTCAAATTTCTGGTTTAGCACATATTAACAATCCGTTTGATAGTGATTCTAAAAAGTATTTTTGACATTTCTAATACTTAAACGATAAAATTTTTCAAATATAAAAAAATACTAAAAGTACTTTTAAAAATCACTACTAAACGCATTCCAAGTACTTATAATCTTTTTATCTAAAATCTATCTCAAAAATAAATTCTATAAATAAAATAAATTTATAGGGGTGTTCACTAACCAAATTTTAAAACCAATAGTAATTAGATGGCATACAACTATTTTTATAGCACACAACTAAGAAATTACCTATCTACTATTAATGAATCATCTAGTAATTCGTGGGTAAGTTTTAATACAGAGCTACATAATAAACACGAACTAGATGCATAAGATATTTGTCAACTTTCTCATAGGAATCAAGCCATGATTTGAAATGTTTGCCAACATCTTCAACCTTTAATTTCCCTCAAGTTAATTCAAAGATATTTATTAACGGTCTAATGATGTTTAGATGATCATATGTAAGGAGTGTAAGCTTGCCTTGTCTCTACTTTCTTTTTATGAAATGCCTATCAACTTTGACACTCCTTATGTATCATCATCTAAACATCATTAGACCATTGATAAATATATTTGCATCAACTTGAGGGAAAGTATCGGAGATATTACATCAACTTGAGGGAAAGTGTTGAAGATGTTAGTTGAATCTTTCTTAATGGAAAAGTTGGCAAACATCCCAAATCATGGGTTGATTCGTCACAATGGGAAAGTTAATTGACAAATATACCATGTATCTGGTTTATGTATATTATGTAATTCTGTATTAAAACTTACCCTGTGAATTTTTTTTATATAAAATGATTATGGGTAAGTGTATTTAAGAAAGATTTTGGGTAAGTTTATTTAATACTTTTCTAAAAACTAATTTTATATATAAAATACATCTATAGAGGTCGAGGCTTAGTGTATTTCCATTAAATCTTAAGGTGTGAAAGAAGTACGTAACCCTTATTTTCTATACATGGTTGTCCATAGTTATTCAAAAGAAATAAGAAGGAATTGTTTTCCTAAGCAAGCCCCACCGAGCTATTCAATCATTTCAATTCCTTTTTTTTCCTTTCTTTTTTTCATAATCTTTCTTATGTTGAATGCATGCATTTCTAACAATGATAGGTGGTGATGCGTTTGGCTTCGGTGTCTCTCTGCTCATCCTTGTTGGATAGTATTTTAGCTTAATTATTTCATATTATCAATAAGGGTATAACAATCTTGTAGTTTTTCTTGTTAGCTTATATAAAGCTTTTTATGTATTCTCTTTTTCAAGTCTTTCGCTAATGAAATCTTAATTTTCTGTTTTCTCTTTTCCTTCTTCTTTGTCTTTGCAAATCTTACATGGTATCAATGATCAACATAGGGCCTTTGATAGAAGATTTCATGGAAGAACTATGCATTCCATCCATGTTCTTTGAAAAAAAAAATTAGGGGTTTTTCATGAAGAGCTTCTATTAGTTTGAATTTGTTTTGAAAAGGATTTTCGGCAACTTTGAAGTAGTGTTTTTTTTCTTTGGGTTTTCGCAAGCAGATTTTAAGACATTGTTTTTGCAACAGTTTTGAAGATTCGATTATTTGATATTCTTACTTGTTTCGATTATATTGTGGTTAGATTATTAGTTGATAATGATTGGTGAAAGAGATGACTCTCCTCAATCCATGTGTGTTTGTTTGTTTTTTTCATGCTTTTAGTAGGAGTAGAAGTTAATGGTTTTTAGTTGAGAAAAATTTTATAGTATCGAATGTGATACCAAAATTTTGTATCATGGTAACATGATTAAGCTTTTAATTTGAGAATTTTAGAAGATTTGTATTGTGGTAACATTCTTCTTATAATAATTTATATTTATATTAATCTCCATATAGTAATTTATTGGTTTATGAATTTTTTTTCTTTTAAAACTATTTTTCATTGTAAATATATAAGATTTTTTCCTTATTCCTTATTACTTATTATACCAAAAAAGTAAAAATGGGTTTTTTTTTTTTTTGACTGAAGAGTGAAGATTCAATCTCTAAATTCAACAACTAATAATGAGCATTTTGTATTGAATCTTTAATCCATGCTAACCCTAATATTTTTGGATTGTTATTTTTCTCGAGGAATACAGAGTTGGGCTTGTACACATTAAGATGATTTGAGTAATTAATTACTCAATTGAGGCTTATGATCAATTAAATTGATTTAAAGGATGAATTCCATTAATTTTAATAAAGCAATTATATTATCATACAATTAAATTAAAAATATAAGTGGTACTCCTCCATTAGTATTTTTCTTTATTTTATGTAGGAAATGAAATTAGATGAAGTTAAAAAGAAAAAAACACACCAAAAAAAAAAAAAAAAAAACCGAAAAAACCCTTTCTAAGATCCATGGAACGCTCATCCCTCATTCTTGAAGCAATTATCAGATAGCAAATAGCAAAAGATATGATATTTTCTTACTACTTTCATCTTTCTCTTGACAAAAAAGTGAAAAAAAAAAAAATCAAAAATCAAACAAGACCATTTATCATAATAAAAATTGTCACCCTTCTCATTTGGTTACTAAGAAAACAAAGAGAGAGGAGTTATCTTTATCTTTTCTTGAACCGCAAATTTGACTACATTTTCCTAAATTTTATCACCAACTAATAAAAACCTTTGGGCCTGTAACATACTAATCTGAGGTTTTAACCATCGATATGAAGCTATATCATCATTATTCATGGCAGGCCACGGTGCAAATGGATCTATTTTCTCACAACTTGGGAGCTAAATGAGCAGAGGGAGAAGAAGAGTGGAATGTCAACTAACAAATCCTAGTCAACCACTATTTTGTGGAAACACTCCCTATAGTTTTGGATCTGATTCTATACTCGTATCATTGATAATGGGAATGTGGTTATTTTAGCTTTTCTAGAATGTAAACCTGCAGAAAAATGTACTCCAAGTATTCTAGGTCATCTTCAATGTCGTTAGGAGTTAATTTGGATAAAGTACATATTAGGCTAAGTTTGTCCAACCCATGAAAGTTTCCTAAGCCCAATTATTAAGTTATTTTATATTTGGACATTCTCTAAGCCGAAATATAAATAGCATTAGAGCTTTGAGATGTTGGTGAAAAAGTGATTAAGAAAAAGGGAAGAAAATTATGGTTGTTTTCTGAGCACTATTCTTAAGCTTAAGAGTGAAGTTACAAGTTATTTCATCAACCTTTTAAAGAAGTCCATATGGTATAATTTCTTTATAATCACTTTATGTTCCTTGTTTTATGGGGTGATGGATTCTAACTTTAAGCATTGATATATATTTGTATAAGTTTCAAGATAAAGAAATTAGTGAAGACTTAATTATTTATATCCCCATTTAATTGAAGTGTAAAAAAATTTCTCTATGGCTTTTTACTTCTGCTTAAGGGGTTTTTTACGTTATATTTGATGTCCTTTTTTGGTTGAATGTTATTAGATTATCATTGTTTGTTCTTACTAAATTTTATTATTATTTAAAGGTTGTTATTATTATTGAGAGGTTATTATCGTGAAGAAATCTTTTTACCTGTACAAGCCAATTCTTTAGATTTGCCTTTAACTTCCCAACAATACAAATGGGAGCAGGCTATGAACTCAGAAGCAACATGACCAAAAGCACACCACCTAGTGGTTTGGGTGCACCACCACCTAGTCATCCTGGTGCACCACCACCTAGTCATATGTCTAGACCTCCACCTAGACCATAAACTAGGGGAAAGTCTATGCCACCACCATATCATTCACCCGGACAAATCCTAGACCACTTTCTTTCTTATTTTCCATATAACTTTAAGTTATATTTGGCTCCCAAAAATTAAGAAATAGAAAAAAATTATTTAAAAATTTATTTTTTAAGGTTTTCTTTCACTATAAAAAAAAGTAAAGAAAATTAAATATAATTAAAATTAGTAAAAAATTTATATAATTTTAAATTATTTAGTTTTTATATAGAAGAGTTAGAAAAGTGAAATAAGTTTGATGTAGAATACAAAAATATATTTTCCCATGTTTCCTCAAGCTTTATGTGAATCGGATAAAGCCTAAAAGAAATAAGGAGGAATTGTTTTCCTAAACAAGTCTGACCTAGCTATTCAATTATTTCATCTTAAAAACAAAGTCACTAGAAATGGAAAATGAGAATAATATGGTGGTGGCTTTCCCCCATTGTATGGTGTTGGTACAGGTTTAGACATACGAATAATAGGATAAGGAGGATGAATAGATGGAGGTGCTGGTGGAAGACCTAGTATGGTGGTGTTGCACCAGGACTTATACTACCAAATTGGCTATGTTGCTTTTGAGCTCATGGCCACCTCCCCTTCGTACTTTGCCATTGGCTCCTTCATGCATTGAAGTCGACCCTCATGCGATGTCCATTTGGTTGCTGAGAAACGCAAAATAAATAAAAGAAAATTACAGAGCATATTTTCTTGGTTTGCAACCCTCAAAGCAAAAAGAAGTCCAGGGAGGTAGTTGACACAACAGTTTGTAGGCTAATCTTACCAAGAATCCATGGGCCAAGAAGGTGTCGCCCCTCATCCTTGAAGCAACAGTAGTTAACAAAAGGTTTTACATGTTCTTTCACATCTTCTTGAACCCTTTCTCTGATGAAAGAAGTGGGAAAAAAAAAAAATCAAACAACAAGATTCATGAGAACAACAATTTTCACCCTCCCCCATTTGGTGCTGAGAAACAAAGAAAACAGAACCAAACAAGTTTTCTTTTTCTTGAACCCCAAAATTTGAGACCATGCAGCTGTATTCAAACATTTGGTTCCCCCCAATTCCCTACACTTTCTTACCAACCAAACACGACCCTAGCCTTGTAACTTATTGATTGTTATTCATGGCGAGATACCGTACAAAAGGATGGATTTTCTCCTAACTTGAGAGATGGGTGAATAAAGCAGTATACCAAGAAATGCATGCATTCAGTATCAGAAAGATTACGAAGAATGAAAAGAAAAGAAAAATCAAGAAAGAACTGAAGATTCTTCTTATTGGCGTAACCCTTACGATCGCATGGGCCTGAAGAGGTTGAAGTTGGAAATTGCGATACTCCAAGTTGTCTTTAATGGCCATGCATTCAGCCGCTACAACCATGAAGTGTTCGTGGGGAGCTTCATCTACCCGTGGCAGTGGTGATTGGTGCAAAGGATGGAAATTCATCTTCTCTCTCTCTCTAACTAGTTATCCTGAGTTTGGCTTCTTTGTACTTGTGAGTCTTCTATTGAAGATTGCAGTGACCAACCAAATATTGCCACGTCCACAATTCTTTTTTTAATCAAAATTGTATATGACAAAAGTACTGTACTTGTGAGTCTTCTGTTGAAGATTGTAGTGACGAACAAAATATTGCCATGTCCACAATTCTTTTTTTAATCAAAATTGTATATGACAAAATGTATTAAAGTAAATTAAAAATGTTATAATAAATGGTTCTAATATTTAATTTACTTTATTTCTTATTTCTATTTTATATAACAGTTTTGATATTGCCGATGAGTGCAAAAATTGATCATCTAAGTTCTAAAATTTCTGTATTTTTTTTAATTAAAATGGTATTTAAGAGTAATTTTGAATTAATCAAATTAGCAAAATATTTTATCATTCTCATCGAGGGGTAGATAAATCATTTGCATCCAAAATAGTTTTAGACTAATATATCAATCGATTAACTTTTAATGTTGAAACACAAATTTTTACATTTTTTAAATGATCCTTACATAAGGTTTATTTTAATATTTAAGTCATTCTCTTCCAAATGAGAATAAGATAAGAGAGTTGTCTTGGCTGAATTTCAAATCTTTTCTACATTAGAAAGTTGTTTTTTTTTAGAATCTTATTTTAGTGTAATTTCTAATTAAATAGATTGATTTAATTTTATTTCTCCTTCCTACTTTTTGTTTTTTATTTATTAAGGCAAACCCAAGTGTATCTTGATTGGATATTAAGAGGAGACTGAGATTGTAATTGGTAGTAATCTCAAGTGTGCATGGCATGACAGTGATCATGTAAAGCTAAAGTTCAAAAGGTACTAGACACACGATTCGATAGATGATTGAAGTTCTAGAATTTGGTAAAATATTGTATTTAATATTTGATTCATGAATACCTGCATTTCATATGTATAAAACCAACTAACCATAAAATGACACAAGAAATGCATCCAAAAATCCAAAATTTGAATACCAAATAAAGAAACGTTTATGTCATATAATGTATGACATAAGAGTCACATCTAAAAACCCAAAATCTTGTTGTCTCTTTCTCCTTTCTTTTTATTCTTTCATACCGTCCTCCTAAGAGTGTATACCTGCATTTCATAGTTTAATGAGTTTTAGAGTTCTTATTGAAAATAAGAATTAATTGATGTTATAAAAGTAAACAAATCTAAGTACTAATGTTTTCATTTTTCTTTTTCTCATTTTGATATAAAAATAGTTCGTAAAAAATAAGTAATGTTATACAATATCAATGGAAAATGCATACAACAACTAAGGGACTCACCATGCATGATCGCGATACATCAACATAATTCATGATTAGTTATAACACAGAAGTAATAATTCTCCTCTAATTTCTTCAAATTCTACTTGAGAATATGTTTTTCTATCATCAAACTAATATCACAATAATTGGAAGTATGAAACTATGTACAATTCATTAAATGAGTAAAACCTTTAATGCAATAACTATAGAATCAACAATTATTTCTTTAATGAATCTCATAACAAAGCAGTCACATTTAAACTCAAATAAAAACAATTCAAGAAAATAAAAAATAAATCAAAACTACAAAATCAAAATATAAATCTAAAATTTTAGAAAATACTAACCTTCCACTTAAAATCTATACTTTTTAAATTTATTTTTTATAATTCATTATGCTTTTAAAAATCATTTTTAACATTTAATTCTTTTTATATATATTTTATTTCTTGGAAGGATTTTCTTAATTTCAATATTTTTTTAATGTTCATTTTGTGAAATAACAATGTCCATTAAATTTCATCTCAATTATATAAAATAAAATTTTAGTAACAAAATATAAAAATGTTTTCAACTACTAATATGATAAAACTTGGGAGTAATTTGTTTTTGGGTTGCAACCAAATCCAAAATAACCACATTCCCATTTTTAATGATACGTGTATACAATAGATCCAAATTATATGGAGTGTATCCACAAAATAGTGGTTGACTAGGATTTGTTACTTGACTTTCCATTCTTCTTCACCCTCTACTCATTTAGCTCCCAAGTTGCAAGGAAATGGATCCATGTGTACAACGCCTCGCCATGAATAAATCACGTAAATTTTTTTTTGTTCTAAATATTAATTTAAATAATTTTTTAAAAAAAAAACTTATCATTTTATCTTAATAAGTAACATAAAAATGTGTAAGAATCTATGTTGAATTGATAGCAACATATTATCCCTATCCATATATATATTAAAAAAAGTTATGCAATATGCAAATGTTTTTAGGTCTAAAAATATCAATTTAAATATTCAAAAAACTGTTTTTATTAATGAATAATTTAACCTATGTGTACACGAAAAACAAATTAGGGTAAGCTTGGGTTAAATGTCCAACAACCCTTCGAAACCTGAACTTGTGCATTATTATTATTATTATTATTATTATTATTATTTTCTAATTTTATTATATAGAAAAAAAATCTATTAAGATGTATGATACAAACCAAAGGAAGATTAATATGAACATAATTTACTATAAGAAAGATGTTATCTCGATATAAATCTTACTAAGGTTTTGAGAATTTGAAATTATCATTCAAAAAATTAATAATATGATTTACTAAGGTTATATTTGAAATTAATTAAACAGGAAGTGAGAATATTAGCATATTCTAATAATATGACTTACTAAGGTTATATTTGAAATTAATACACTCTACTTTGTGTGTGTGTGTTATTTTTTTATTTTTTATTTATTTTTAAAGTATGTAATAGAAGTAGAAGTAGTTTCCATTTGAGAAAAAATTTATAGTTATAAATATCATATCAAAATTTTACATTATGATAACTTTATTTGTATTATGATTATTCTTCTAATTTTGAGAATTTTTGTAGATTTATGTCGAGATAAGTAAATTATGTTTATATTATTAATCTTTATTTAGTTTATATATATATTGAAAATTAATCTCCATGTTTGTGTCATACTTCTTAATAGATTTTTTTTCTTCATAATATAATTAAAAAAAAAATTAAATTAGAGGATGAATTCTACTAATTTAATAACTAATATATTTTGTCATAAAATTAAATTAAAAATATAAGTGGTGAACCTCCATTAGTATTTTCCCTTATTTTATTAGGAAATGAATTTTGTAGAAGTTAATTTTTTCTTAGTATTTAGAAGTAGAACTAATTTATTTATGGTGAGCCACTGTGCAAATGGATCCATTTCCTCGCAACTTGGGAGCTGAATGAGTTGAGGGTGAAGAAGAATGGAATGTGAACTAACAAAATTGTAGTCAACCGCTATTTTTGTGGATGTACTCCCTATAATTTTTAAATAATATACATGAACTAGATGACTTTTCTATTGTGACGAATCAACCCATAATTTAGGATGTTTGCCAACTTTCCCATTAAGAAAGAGTCTAGTAATATTTTCGACACTTTCCCGTAGGTTGATGTAATATCTTTAATACTTTTCCTCGAGTAGATGCAAAGATATTTATCAATGGTAGCTTTATTAATTTTAGACTAATGAATTGTTCATTTTTTTTTTTCCAATTATTATAGTATCTTTGATAATTCAATTTGAGTTTATGAATAGTTATTTATGCTAAAATAGTAAATGGTAATTTTCCTTTCTGATTTTGTGGCATTTAGCTTTTAGAGTCTATTTGACATCGATTAAAAAAATGAGGCGCTTGGGAAAATTTAGGAAAAATTTATAATTAGAAATTTATGGATAAAATTGGATTACAATAACTTTATTATTTCTTTTTCTATTAATAATTATATTTTTATATATTCTCACTAAAGAAATGAACTTCATATCAAACAACACTTTAGATTCAATTTATGAATACGTTTAACAATTTTTAAAAATAATTTGGAACTCAAAAATAGATTTAATAACTAAAAAAAAGCAATAAATTAGAATTGATATATCATGAGTCATAACTTTAACTTTATTGTTTCTCATATAAATACAATGATATTTTTAAAATTTTATCACTAGACAAGTAGATTATAAATTCTTTAAATTCAAGAATGTAATTTAAATATATTTAAAATTTTCAAGAATGATTTGAAATTCAAAAAAATGACCCAAATAATTATAAATTAAATAAAAATATTTTAGAATATTTGTTAGTAATTGATTATTAAATGTGTGAAACTTGGCTTATTTACATCTCAAAAAAGTCTAACTTCATTCATTATTCATTTTAAATAAAATATTATTAATTATTATTATTTATTTTAACAAAAAAATTAAAGATATGTTAATATTCATATATTTCTAACATATACTAAATAGTATATTTTTTTATAAAAAAAATATAATTTATGATTTTATTATAATATTATTATTCATATTTTATTAAAAGCTATTTACTTTTTAATTTATTTTTAATTATAAAACTATTTTTATTTTTAATAATATTTGAATTAAATTTAATTAATATTATAATTTACAATGTTTTTATAAAATCAAAATAAAAAAATATTTTAAAAACATTTTTTCGAACAAATTTTCTATTTTTCATTTTTAAAAAGAAGCTTGTGAAGTAATTTTATTTTTATAAAACATTAAAAAGATTTTTTTTTTCAACTTAAAAACAGATTTTTAAAAAAAATGAGAACAAAACACAGTGTGTGAAACGGCCCAAAGTTTTCATTTTGTAATTATGGAATAACTAATTTTGATTAAAAAATTATGGAATAACTAATTTTGCTTATGTGGCAGTATTTGGTTGGTCAGTGCAATCTGCCGCAAAATCTCGCCACAGACTCAGGTGAATTTCCCGCCGACATGGCTGTTTATATATTGATCCTCCAAAACCAACTAATAATTAACCAGTTAGAGAGAGAACTCTAAGTTTTCTCGAGAACCAAACACCAAGATTACCGAGAAGATGGACTTGCACCGATCACACTGCTGCAGACAGATCAAGCTGTCGACAAGCATTTCAACCGGGAGAATTGCAAGTTCCATGCTGATGATCTTCACGTCCATGGAATCATAAGGTTACGCCAATAAGAAGAAACAATCTTCACTTTTCTGTTATTCTTTCCTTCTTTATTAATCTTTTTAATTCTGAGTGCATGCATTTCTTGGTTTCTTGGTATACTGCTTTATTCATCCGTCCCTCAAATTGCGAGAAAATCAGTCCATTCGTACGGTGTCTTGCCATGAATAACTATGACAGCTTCACGTGGACGGTTGACACTCCACCCAGTATGTTGCAATGCTAGAGGGTCTTGTTTGGTTGGGAGAAAGTGTAGGGAAATGGAAGGAACCAAAATCTTTTAACACTGCATGGTCTCAAATTTTGGGTTTCTTCAAGAATAAGAGAACTTGTCTGGTTCTGTTTTTCGTTTGTTTTCTCTGGAACAAAATAGGGGAGGATAAAAATTGCTGTTCTCAGTAACATCCTTGTTTGATTTTTGATGTTCTTTCACTTCTTTGTACAGAGAAAGCTGGACGATATTGTGAATAAAAATCTCAAACCTTTCGCTATCTGCTGTCTGAAAATATTGCGTCAAGGATGAGGAACACCACCTCCTTGGTGAGATTAATTCTACAATTCTGTCAAGTTACTCCGAAATTAAACAAATCATTTTTCACAAACTTCTTGTTGTGATCTGATTGAGAGCAGATGGAACCCAAAGTCGGAACTTGCATAAGACAGAAATGGCCAGTTCAAGATAATTTAAGCGGTAATTAGTCTCTTTATTCATCTATGGCTTTTCTTCTGACTCTTTCCCCCCCGTTTTCTATGAACTTGCAGAGAAAATGAAGGGGAAAAAAAAGAGTGGGGTTTTATTTAGATTTTAAGTTTTGAGATTTTGACCAATGAAGAGTTTGATTACAGTGGCAGATATGAGTTAATTATGTTCAAGCCAGCACTACTTCTTGGTGCCCAAACCAATATTTCACAGCTGCTGCCAACTTCCTCAATTCATTGGAGGAATTTCTCCTCCTGGATCTTTTTACCGGGTAATCAATAAAGAAATAACCTTTCTTTGTTGAAAAATGAAGGAAATTAACATGGATATATTTAAAAATTGTTTTATTTTCAGCAATAAGATGAATCACTATGCTAAACAACTTGCAAAATCATCAATGTAATATATCCTTTAATTCATTATCAGTTTCTTTTCTTTTTTTTGTTCGTTTTTTTTTTCAATTTCAAAGAAAAAAAAAAATCTGGTAACAGAAATGTTTTCTTTGGTTTCGTTTCCAGACACTGAAGCTACGAAAGTAGTTGTGTCAAATACCTCCCTTGACTCTTGTGCTTCTATAGGGTTGCAAACCAAGAAAATATACTCTTCTGCTTCGTTTATTTTCTTTTCTTTTCTCAGCAACCAAATGGACATCAAATGCCTGATGAGCTCCGATGCCCAAGGGCCAGACGCATCACCTGGTAGTCCTGGTCGCACGCCGCCCAACTAGTCCTCCTGGCAGCGCACCATCACCTGGTCATCCTGGAAGCGCACCACCACCAACTGATCCTCCTGGCAGCTGCGCAGCACCACCTAGTTCCCTTGAAGCGCACCACCACTCGGTAGTCCTGATGCGCCACCACCAAGTGGTCCTCCTGGCAGTGAGCCATCAACCAAGTCCTCCTGGAAGTGCACCACCACTGATCCTCCTGGCACGCAGTACCACCACCTGGCAGTACCGGTGCGCCACCACCAACCGGTCCTCCTGCAGTGAGCCATCACCAAGTCCTCCTGGAAGTGCACCACCAACTGATCCTCCTGGCAGCGCAGCACACCAGCTGGCAGTCCGGTGCGCCACCACCAACCGGTCCTCCTGGCAGTGAACCACCACCTAGTTCCCCTGGCAGCGCACCACCACCAGGTCTTCCTCCTAGCCCACCTCGTACTCCTGGTGCACCATCATCTGGCCCTCTGCCTAGATCACCTCCTCGTCGTAGTGCAGCAACACCTGCTAGTTTACTACTTAGACCACATGGTCGTCCACTTCGTTTTCCACTTAGACGAGGTCGTCCTGGTCCCTCACCACTTGGTCTTCCGCCTAGACAATCCGATACTCCTGATGCACCACCACCATGTTCTCCACCAAAATCAACTGCACCAAACAGGGGGGAAGCACCAAGCTCAGGGACAAAGGGAGGGAGAACCAGTGAATCAGAAAATAGAAAAAATCCCACTCAAAGGAATTGGGAGCTTAAGCCGTATCCTGCGGGTGCTTTGTCAGCGCTGCCGACAACTTCAGTTATTCATCCTCGTCGTCCGCCTACATCTCCACCTTATCGTATTACTGGTACGTCTAAACCTGTACCTACACCATACACTGGTATAAAGCCAGCACCATATCATCCACCAAACTATCCACCAAAACCAACTGCACCTGTACCTACACCATACACTGGTAGGGGAAAGCCACCACCATATTATCCACCCAAATCAACTACACCAAACAGGTGGGAAGAATCAAGCTTAAGGACATGGAGAGAGAGTCCAGGAGCATCAGGCTCAAGGACAAAGGGAGGGAGTCAAGAACCACCAAACTCAGGGACAAAGGAAGGGAGGCAAGAACCAGCAGGCTCAGGGACAAAGGGAGGGAGTCAAGAACCATCAAGCTCAGTCACACAGAACTCATCAAGCGCGGGAGGTATAACCAATGAACCAGAAAATAGGCAAAATCCCACTCAAAGGAATTGGGAGCTCAGGCCTTATCCTGCGAGTGCTTTGCCGGCGGACCCCCCCAAAAAAAACAAGTGCAATTGCTGCACGCAATAGACTGCTTGCTACTCACCAAAATCAACTGAAAACCACTTAAGCTCATAATGACTTCTTAGTTCATTTCATTTTTTTGTTTCTCTGTCCTACTTTCTTCCCAGTTTTCTATGCACCCAAACAAATAAGTGGCCTAATGTTCATATTTTAGATTCAAAATACTATGAAAATTTTGTCACCTAAATACTTAAAAAGAAACTAATTATTTTTATTAGTGAATAATAAGAAGGTTTGTATAAGAAACTATAACATCGAAATGTTTTAATGACAATGTTCTTACTAAAGTGTTTTTGAGAGAATCAAATAGTTTTTATAAAGCATTATAACTGGTTTTTCAACTTTTTAAAAACATTTTAAAATTTTATCAAATGTGAAATTTTCACAAAAAATATTGAAACATCCTATCTTGAGGTATAGGCTAAATATAAAGTAGCAAATAGTTATATACCTATATAAAATAGGAAAAAGAACCATATTAATAGTGCATTTGGTACTAATATTAAAAAATATTTATAATATTTTTAACACTTGAATGATAAAATTTTTAACTGTTAAAAATATTAGAAAAGTATCATAAAATCACTATGAAACGAACTTGCTTTAAAGTATTAGAAATACTATAAATGCTTTCAAAAATCACTGTCAAACACACTAAAATTAAGTATAACACCACTTATAGCATTTTATAACATTTTTAATTTACATTTTTGATAACATGTTATGTTATTAACATTAATGAAACTAAACCACTAAATCACTTCACACGTGAGAAACCACTAAACCAATTGATAAATTACTCAATCACCTTTTACTCCGTATAAATGTAATTTCTTTTTTTCCCCTAAGAAGCATATTATATATTTTTAACACGCTTTGTCATGTACAATTTTGATTTAAAAAATTTGTGCACGTGGCAATATTTGTTGGTCACTTTAATCTTTGACAAAAGACTCACGACAGAGAAGCCAAACTCAGGGTCTGAATTTCCTTCCCACTTCCCACTATACCCATATATATATAACCGCCAAACCCCCAACAACCATATTATAACTAGTTAGAGAGAGAGAGATGGTGTTTTAATCACTAATCAAAAGTGATTTTGTACTGTAATTTTTCTCGAGAACCAAACACACCAAGTTCACCAAGAAGACGGATTTCCATCCTGTGCACCCATCACCACTGCCACCGGAAGAGCAAGATGAAGATCTCCACGAACACTTCAACGTGGTAGTAGATGAATGCATGGCCAATGAAAACCAGTTGGAGTTTCGCAATTTCTGACTTCAACCTCTTCACGTCCATGCAATCGTAAAGCGTACGCCAATAAGAAGAACAATTTCAATTCCTTGTTTTTTCTTTTCTTTTTTTCATAATATTTCTTACGCTGAATGCACGCATTTCTTGGATTCTTGGTATGAATTACAATGATAGCTTCATGTCAATGCTTAAACCCGGCTGGTCATTATGTTTGTTTGGTGAAGAAATGTAGGAAAGGGAAGGAACTAAAATCTTTGAATACTGTATGGTCTCAATTTTGGGGTTCTTCAAGAATAAGATAATTTGTTTAATGACAATTTCTATACCCGATAACATTCTTATTTGTTTTTTGATGTTCGTTCATGTCTTTGTACAGAGAAAGGTTGAAGATGTGGAAGAAAATCTCAAACCTCTTTCCATCTGCTGTCTGAGAATTGCTTCAAGGATGAGGGACGGCACCTTCTTGGTTCATATATAGATTTTTGGTAGGAGTAACTCTACAGATTCTGAGAAGTCAATCGGAAATCAAACATATCATTTTTCACATACTTAATCCTGCTGTTGTCTGATCGAGCAGATGATAATTATTATTTATTTTAATTATCATAATTAATTATCTACCATAATTATCACAATTAAATTTTCTAGAGATTAACAAGAATAGAGAGATTGGCTTCAAATTGGATACCTTTCTCATTAACAGAATGTAGTATATATATACACATGTTTGATCTAATCTTCTCCTAAATTATAGGTATAGAATCAGAAATATAAGGTAAATTATGCTCCTATACAATCAGCTAATTATGTCAAGATAATCATACAATAACTAAAATATAATTTCCTTAATACTCCCCCTCAAGTTGGAGAGTGCAAATCAAGAACTCCCAACTTGGTGCACAAAAATTCGAACTGCTCCTTGCCAAGTGCCTTTGTAAAAACGTCCGCCAACTGCATCTTTGTAGAAACATAACACGGACGAATTACCCCAACTTGAAGTTTTTCTCGAACTATATGACAATCAATCTCAATGTGTTTAGTACGTTCGTGAAAAACTGGATTAGCCGCAATATATAAAGCTGCTTGATTATCACAAAACAATGGTGCTGGTTTGTCCAATTCAACCTTCAAATCTTTAAGTATGTACCTCAACCAAGTCAATTCCAGGCAAGTATTCGCCATTGCTCTGTACTCTGCTTCTGCTGACGAACGTGAAACATTCGTTTGTTTTTTTGATTTCCAAGAGATGAGTGATGATCCGAGGAAAACACAATAACCAGAAACGGAACGTCTTGACATACGACATCCTCCCCAATCTGAATCGCAAAATGCGCTGAGTGTTAAATTATTTTCAGATGGAAGAAAAAGACCTTGACCTGGTGATCCTTTAATATATCGGAGGACCCGTAATGCTGCTTCCCAGTGCGGCTTCCGAGGTGTGTTCATGAATTGACTTAGTGTACGTACTGAATACACTATGTCAGGCCTGGTTACAGTCAAGTATATTAATCTGCCAACCAGTCTCCGATACCTACTTGGATCATGAAGTAACTCGCCATCTTCATTAGTCAATTTCAAGTTTTGCTCCATTGGAAATTTTTCGGGCTTCACTCCTGTCAATCCTGTGTCTTGCAAAATATCTAATGCATATTTTCTTTGAGACATAAAGATTCCCTTTTTAGAGCGAGAGAATTCTATACCCAAAAATATTTCAATTCACCGAGGTCTTTAATAAAAAAACGCTTGAGCAGATGAGTCTTGAGCATCTTGATTTCATGCAAATCATTACCAGTCAACAGGATATCATCAACATAAATGAGAATAGCAGTGAACTTGTTACCTTGGGATTTAGTAAAAAGTGAATAATCTGCTTTGGACTGTATGTAACCCGCAGACTTAACAGTAGCTGTAAAAGTTGAGAACCAATTGCGTGATGCCTGTTTCAAACCGTAAATAGATTTGCGAAGCCGACATACCAGATTCTCCCCCTGTCGGCGAAGACCAGGAGGTGGAGTCATATAAACCTCTTCTTGTAAATTGCCATGAAGAAATGCGTTGTGCACATCAAGCTGATGGATGTACCAATTTCTGGAAGCTGCGACAGTCAGCAAACAGCGAAGAGTGGTGAGTTTGGCAGTTGGAGAAAAGGTTTCCTGATAGTCGATACCGGCGACTTGTGTGTAGCCCTTGGCAACCAAACGTGCTTTATAGCGTTCAATGGTTCCATCAGAATGGCATTTGATCTTGTACACCCAGCGGCAGCCAATGGGTTTGTGTCCCGGAGGAAGAGGGACCATCTCCCAAGTGTTGTTTCGTTCTAGAGCCTGAAGTTCAGTGGACATGGCTTGGCGCCAACGTGGATCACAGTCAGCTTGTTCAAAGGATGAAGGTTCGGTTTGGGCTGTCAAAAGAGCTAAAAAAGCACGGTGATGGGGTGAAAAACGAAAAAAAGAAAGGTAAGAAGAGAGGGGATACCTTGTACCTTGACGAGAACTTGATTGCGTGGAAGAATGATTAAGCTGGGCAGACATGGCATAGTCGTGGTGCCAGGCAGGAGGCTGAATATGACGAGTGGAACGTCGAAGAGGGGGTTCATGGGTGGGAGAAGGGGCTGACATGTTGGAGGGTACTGAGGGCACGGAAGGTGGGGAAGAAAGCGAAGAAGGAGATGGAGAAGAAGGTAAGGGTGACGCAACTGATTCTGGGGATAAAGGTTCGGGACCATCAGTATTAGAGGAAGGTGGAGATAATACAGGATTGTGATGCGACAAGGGAGGAGTGGAGCTTGGAGAAAAACGAGGAAGAGATATCGGCTGAGGTGTGGAATCGAAAGAAATGGGAAGCGGTAAAGGAAGAGAAGGTGAATGTTGTTGAGATTGAGAAGAACTAGGATGGAAAGGAAAAATATTTTCCCGAAAGAATACATCTCGGCTGACTGATATTTTTTGTGTTCGCAAATCGAGTACTTTATAGCCTTTTTTTCCATGTGGATACCCCAAAAAAAACACAAATAGATGCCCGAGGGTCAAATTTCTGTTTGGGGTGAACATTGGTTACATAGCATTCACAACCAAAAACTCGCAAATGTGTGAGTGAAGGAGGCCGATTATATAAGACCTCGAATGGTGATTTGTTTGAGAGCAATGGAGTCGGAATGCGGTTTATCAGATAAACGGCTGTTAAAACACATTCCCCCCAAAACTCAAGTGGGACATTTGATTGAAACATGAGAGAACGGGCAACATTTAAAATGTGTCGATGTTTGCGTTCTACAACTCTGTTTTGTTGCGGAGTGTAAATGCAAGAGGTTTGAAGTTCAATTCCTTTATTTTGAAGAAAGATGCGAAGAGGAATAAATTCTGTGCCATTATCCATTCTTACCGTTTGAACATCTGTGTGGAATTGAGTTTTGACGAATTGCACAAAATTAGTTAACAAAGATTGTGTTTCTGATTTATGATGCATAAGGAAAATCCATGTGCAACGAGAAAAATCGTCAACAATTGTAAGGAAATAACGTGAACCAGTATGTGCAGGAATTTTGTGAGGACCCCAGACATCACAATGTAAAAGAGAAAAAGGAAATTTTGTAGTTATTGAACTTTTGGGAAAGGGCAAGCGTGTCTGCTTAGCCTGTGGGCAAATTGGACAATGATTTCCTAATTCTTTATGAACATCTGGAAGCAAATGTGATAATAATTTAAACAAGAAAAAGAGGGATGACCCAGGCGTAAATGCCATAAGTCAGACGGTTGAGAAACATGAAAGACAACCGATTTATTTGTTGATGGATGCATGTAGTATAGACCACCACGCTGTTTACCCGAGCCAATCATCTTCCCCGAAACCAAGTCCTGCAAAATACAATAGTCAGGAAAGAATATGATGCAGCAATTCTGATCTTTTGCGAGTTTGTTAGCCGAAATTAAATTCAAGTTAAAGGATGGGACACATAAAACATCTTTAAGGGTCAATTGGGAATCAAAAATAACGGTGCCAGTGTGTGGTTATTGGTGATGCTGCACCATTTGGTAAATTAACAGTTGTGACATTAGAAGGTTTGAGATCAGTGAGAAGAGACATGTGGGAAACGATGTGATCCGTGGCACCTGTATCCAAAATCCAAGAACTTGTACTACTAGAATTAACAGACACAAGAGTTGATGGAATCAAACCTGCAGCATTTGCATATGCGTCAATATTACCGGAATTACTGTGATTTAATGCACGAATTGCTTGAGCCAACTGTTGTATTTGTTCTGTAGTGAACCCCTGGACTGTACTAGAAGAAGTCGAATCAGACATTTCCTGGGATTCTGTCGCGTTTGCTGAGGGCTGATTCCCACGACCAAAAGGACGTTGTCCTCGGAATTGTCCCGCTTTGTTATTGCTCCCATTTTCAGTCGGCATCTATCCTCCGTGTGACCTCTTTTATCACAGAACTTACAATGAAATTTAAGAGTCCGACATTCATCTATGGTATGTCCGGATCTGTTACAATGGTCACACATTTTTCTGTCTTGGATTACCTCCTTTTCCCGGGACTGCGGCAGCTATTGAGAAATTCTCGGTTGGCTCAGAAGAAACTTGTCGTTGCATCTCTTCCTGGACAATTAAAGAGTATGCTTGACGGACATTGGGCAATGGCGACATCATCAAAATATTGGATCTCACTGCCTTATATGACTCATTCAAACCCATTAGAAATTGCATAAGACGGTCTTCCTCCCTTTGCTCGAGATGTGTTGTCGTTGGTTGCAGGTTTAACGGGGAACGGTATGTCTCAAGCTCGTCCCATAAGGCTTTGATCTTTGTAAAATATGCAGCTACTGTCATGTTCCTTGCGACATGGTGGCGATTGATTTCTGTATTTGAAAAACCACTGGAGCATTCTTTTGAGAAAACTGGTCGCGTAAATCAACCCACACTTCGTGCTGTTTTAGCATGGATAATTCCTTCAGCAATGTCCGATTCAAACAGCATGAGTTAGCCAAGAAAGTATCATGCTGTTGCATTGATTCCACTGTTCAAACATAAAGGGTTCATCTTCCTGCGATGGTTCTTCAACTGTCCCGTTGACGAAGCCGATCTTCTTCTTGGCAGTAAGGGCATGAATACTGCTTTGCTCCATGATTGATAGTTGACCCCATTTAATTTGATGGGCACCAAAAGATGGCCTGGTTGATCTGAATGATGAATATAGAGGGGATGTGAAGGATCGATGGTCTTGTTTTTCTGATCCAGAAGCCTTCTGACTGCCAGCCATGGTGGTTTGTTGTTCTGGCTCTGATACCATAACAAGAATGAAGAATTGGCTTCAAATTGGATACCTTTCTCATTAGAATGTAGTATATATATACACATTTT
>CALNHZ020000348.1:0-61174 GCA_940586395.1 Vitis riparia x Vitis cinerea
ATTATTTATTACTGTAAATGCTATCAGCTTCCTGAAAGCTTAGCAATAGTGACTGAATGAGGGACGATTCTTGGATTATGTTTTGTTTCACCAAGGATCACTTAAGCTTTAGGTCAGAAGAATTTGCTACCATAAGGATACCTCTTAATCTACCCTAAATCAGAAGAAACTAGAAAAAGAAATCATCTGAACTTTTAGTGATTGATCTCCAAATCAACACCAAAGGGTTCCTTGGCTTTCGTCACCCTATCATATTTCCAACATATATCTGTAAACAAAAAAAAATGTTTGAAATATGGTACACTGGGTTTAAGGATTTAAAAAGAAAAACATGTTTTCAAACATAAACCACCATATTCCTAATATTAGGGGTCTGCAAAACACTAAAGATCCTTAGTTTTATAAAGAAAAGGATTTGAAAATTTTTTCAAATGAAATTGCATAATATTTTTAGTTAAATCTTTCTAAAAACAAAATATTGAGGCAAAAGAAAAAAAGAAGGTTCTCCAATGATATGCATCAGATCAAGTCTGAAAGTGTACCAAATTGGCAAGGAAAATCACCATTCACCAAGAATGATACAACCAACTTCCCAAAGCATTTTGTATTACAAGAAGGAATGTTTCTCACCCCTACATCTAAAGCTAGTGTCAGGTTTACTAACGCTGCGCTTCAATGGATTTTGTGAGAGATCAAGGACAACCAGTTTAGACAGTACTAAAAGCTCCAATGGATTTTTTTGGAGAATCTAGAAGACGAGCGGTTTAGACTCTTAGACTCAAAAGCTAGGACAATCCAGATGGGATCTTAGAGTAACTGAAATCATTATCAAAGAGATCAAGTCCTTGAAAATGCACAAGGTGAAAAAGGTGCTACTGGAGTTGATAGAACCATAGAGACAGTTGCTGCCAAGGTTAAGGCCAATCACATGGCAAGTGTCCTTATCACACTCTATGAAGATTTTAGGAGAAAAAAATATCATCCATCCTATTAAATAAGCTGCAAAATACAAGTTAAATAGAGATTTCTTCCAAGAAATCTCAACACCCTAAAAAACTGGAACATGAAATAGAAACAGAGATAACAATTTACTAAATATCTAATCAACAAATTCTGATTTTATTAAAAAGTTAAACTAAAAAACCTATCTTTTCGACACTCCCCCTCAAGTGAAGCATAGATATCTATCATGCCCAACTTGTTGATTAGATACTGGAAATTAAGTCGAAAAAGTCCCTTTGTCAAAATGTCAGCAGTTTGCTGAGTTGAAGAAACGAATAAGAAGCAAATGATGCCATCTTCAAGTTTCTCCTTTATGAAGTGTCGATCAATTCCACATGCTTGGTGCGGTCATGTTTGATAGGGTTATGTGCAATGCTAATTGTTGTCATATTATCACACCATAACTTCATTGGATGTTTTGCTTCTTGTTGTAGCTCCTCCAAGACTCTCTTTAACCACAATAGTTCACAAACTCCATGTGTCATTACCCAAAACCCGGCTTTAACACTACTTCAAGCTACCACGCTTTGTTTCTACTTCTCCAAGTCACTAAATTTTCCCATAAAAAAGTACAGTACTTAGAGGTTGATATTCCATTTATGACTGATCCAGCCCAATCTGCGTTGTGAACAACTCAATATTTATTTGCTTGCTTTTACAAAAGAATAATCCTTTCCCCGGTCTATTTTTCAAGTATCTGAGAATTCAGTAAACTGTTTCAAAATGCTCTTCATAAGGAGCATGCATAAATTGACTAACCACACTGACTGCAAAAGCGATGTCCAACCAACTATGTGACAAGTAAATCAATTTGCCTACCAATCTCTGATATCGAACAGTATCTACTGGAGTTCCTTTGCCTTTTTCCCACAACTTCATATTAAGATCCATTGGAGTATCAATAGGTCGACAACCACTCATTCCTGTTTCTTCTAAAATATCCAATACATATTTCCATTGTGACACAACAATCCCTTTCTTAGAATGTGCAACTTCCATCCTGAGAAAATACTTCATTGAGCCCAAGTCCTTTAGTTCAAATACTATTGCCAAGCAACTCTTCAATCTGTTCATTTCTATCACGTCATTTCTTGTTAGAATAATGTCATGAACGTAGACTATCAAAACTGCTACTTTTCCTCTTTGTTGAAAACTTCATGAACATAGCATGGTCAATTTGGCCCTGAGTGTAACCTTGTTTCTTTACTGACCTTGTGAACTTCACAAACCAGACTCTCGAAGATTGTTTGAGCCCATATAAGGACTTTTTTTTTTTTTTAACTTGCACACCTTTGAGCCAAATTTATCTTCAAAACCTGAAGGAGAATCCATATAAACTTCTTCTTCTAGATCTTCGTTAAGAAAAACATTTTTTACGTCTAATTGTTGTAGTGGCCAATCCAAATTCACAGCTATTGAAAGTAGTACTTTGATTGTGTTTAGCTTAACCATCAATGCAAATGTTTCTGAGTAATCTATGTCATAGGTTTGAGTGAATCATTTAGTAGCAAGTTGAGTTTTATATCTCTATAGTGACCCATTAGAGTTGTACTTAACTGTGAACACCCACGTGCATCCAACAGTAGTTTTCCTTTTTGTTGAAGACACTACATCCCAAGTCTTCTTCTTTTCAAGAGCCCTCATCTCCTAAAGAACGACTTCCTTCCATTTGGGAATAATTAGAGAATCCTGCACACTTTTAGGAATTTGTACACTATAAAGTTGTGAAGTGAATGCAACAAATGAGGGAGATAACCGCTTATATGACACAAAATTGGACAAAAGAGGTTTAATACAAACCTAACACTTTTCCTATTGGCAATTGGAACACTCAAATCATGGTATGACACAGATGGAAAAATGAAAGTATGAAGATCATATTCGAAAGAAGAGTTTTTACCTAACTCATGTCTTTTTAGATTATCTGTCCTCAGATTGGAGTCATGGCCTTCTAGCAAAGTGGAATCATCATTTTTTCGTGTCAGGTTTCTCCTTGAGTAAACAATCAATTCTTTACCTGCATTGTGTTAGTATTTATTTCTCTAGTGTTTTGAACATTTTTTTTGCATATTAGTAGCCTTACTCTCACTTTCAATACCTAAAATATTAATTTCTAGACTTGGTTGTGGTTGTTTAATATTTTCAGCACCTAAAATATTAATTTCCAGACTTGGTTGTGGTTGTTCAGTATTTTCTAGAGGTGATCTACTAGTTTCTAATGTAGGCCTTGGGTCATGAGAAATATGTATCATATTCTTTCCACCACTCGTGCCTATCTCCTCATGGCCCGAGCCTAAACTTTCACCACAGCTAGATCCATTGCCTAATTCTTCACTGTCTAACAACTCTAGAAAACTCATAGGATCTTAATCTTCACATGATCTCTCTCCCTGAAGATGAGCCTTATGGAAGAAAGATCTTATTTCAAAAAAGGTCACATCCATTGTAACATACATTTTTATGGAAATTGGGTCAAAACACTTATATCCTTTTTGTGTGGGAGAATACCCAACATGCACTATCTAAGCCTTGGATCAAGTTTCCACGGTTATGTTGATGAATGTGAACAAATGTAGTGCAACCAAAGATTTTTGAGGTAAATCAGAGGAAATTTGTGATGTGGGAAAAAAAAAGTTTTGAAAACATCAAATGGAGTTTTAAATTTCAAATCTCATGTGGGCATCCTATTAATCAAATAAGTTGTTGCCAAAATTGCCTCTCCCCAGAAATACTTAAGAACTTTGATAGCCCATTACTACTCATGTAGCTTATCATTTCTGAGCCACTTTTGAGAGGTTGGTTAGGGGGTTTATTTGGCCCCACATTTTGACCTTGGCTGCCCTTGAAGTTTAGATTAAGCTTCACTTAGGTGCACTTTAGGTCAGACTTAGTTAGGTCCACCTAGCCACCCTAAGCCCATTAGGCACCCCCTAAGTCCATTTAGATACACATGGCCCATTAGACATTGCCTTAGGCCCGCTTAGACACTTCATTGGGCTTAACTTTTTATATAATCTTTTTATTATTATTGCATGCATCTGATGATCATATTTATTTGTTTATTTACTTATTCTTATTATTGTTTTATTTATTTATTTTTATTTTATTAATATTTATCTATTTATTTTTATTTACTTATTTATTAGAAAATTGCTTGAATTGTTTAGGACTTTAAATATGCTTGCGACCCCCTTATTGAATGATGGAACTATATAATCTGGTCTTTTTTTTTTTTTTTTTTTTCCTTTCAATCATCTTAGACTTCACTATCAATCTCATAATTTTCATTAGTTTCTTCTCTTTTCTTTTAAATTCCTTTTAATTTTATTTTATTCTGTTTTGCATGAGGACAAAAATTGCATGAAATTATTTATATCAGGGAGATTATGAGCAAGGCAAAGGCATACATGTAGTAAGGAGGATTTGAGAAAACCATCTGCAGAATATTTTCGTAAATCATTAGTTGGGAATTTTGTATCCATCTCTAGTGTGCGTCCCGGCATCACGTGACCACCATGTTTCGGTCCCAAAAGGCTTTAAGAGGTTGTAGACACATGCGTTTTGGAGGGATACTACACAGGCATTTATAGGATGAGCAGGGTGATGTCACAAGAAACTATCCTTTTTGGGTTCTGGAGTATTCTAGGAGATTGGGGAGGAAAGAACAAGAGGAATTAAAGAAAAGAAAAAATGAAAAAACTAAAAAATGGTGGACGCATGGCAACATTATCAGGAATTCTCCATTTTATCACGGGTAGCCTGGGCAGCGCTGCTTCGATGAGAGTTGCGATTACCGCCGACGTTTCCTCCTCCTGCCTTCATGGAACCTCTCCCCGTCGGGTTTATCCTTGGAAAATACAAACTCAGCTGCCTTCTCGGCCGAGGCAGATTCGCCAAGCTGTACCAGATCCCCTTTGTCACTGACGACACCACCCAACCGTCTCATTAAGGCAACGACGCGCCGTTACTTCCAGCAACTGCTATTCACCTTCTTGTTCTGCCATCAGAACAATGTGGCTCACCGCAACATGGAGCCACAGAACCTTCCCTTAGATTAAGATGGTAACTTCAAGGTCTCTGACTATAACAATGAGAGAAACAGAGAAACAAAGGAATAGAGGAAAGGGAATATATCACCCACGGCTTCTCATTAAAGTAGCAAATATAAATACAAGAGATTGTAATAGATTGGAAACTTATCCCTAAAGATAAGTGTAAGCTGTAACTTAAAATACAAATTCAAAAATTAAACAAACTAAAGTAGTTACAACAATTTATGAGAAGGAATCGGGAGACATCTCTAATATACCCCCTCAAGATTGGGATCGGGTGACGAGACCAATCTTGGATTTAAGTGAAAGAAACCGAGACTTGGGAAGAGGTTTGGTAAGGGCATCAGCAAGTTGATCATCACTTGAAACATGAGAAACACGTAAAGTGCCATTTTGAACTTGCTCACGAATAAAATGAAAATCAATGGCAACATGCTTCATCTTGGAGTGAAAAACTGGGTTTGAGCACAAGTTGGTTCCCCCAATATTGTCACAATAAATCACAGGGGATTGAGGAAGAACAACACCCAGTTCTGTCAAGAGAGAACTGACCTAATTAAGCTCTGTAGCTATGGCAGCTGCCGACCGATATTCAGCCTCCGTGGAGGATCTAGCAACTGCTCTTTGCTTCTTGGAACTCCATGAGATAGGATTACGGCCAATGTAAACAACATAGGCACTAGTAGATGTGAGAACATCCTTATTTCTAGCCTAGTCAGAATCGGAAAAGGCATGTAGAGAGAGGGAGGAGTCATGGTAAAGTTGAATGTCATCACTAGAGGAACCACATAGATAGCATAGGAGACGTTTCATAAGGATCCAATGTTCTGTAGTTGGCTGATGCATGTATTGAGAAAGCTTGTTAACAGCAAAGACAATGTCTGGCCGTGTGATCAGTAAGTATTGTAAACTGCCAACAATTGTTCTATACTCTGTGGGATCCTTGAGGGGAGAGCCTGGGTGCAATGTAATGGGAGGACTAGTAGGTAATGGAGTATGTATTGGTTTAGCATCCATCATTTTTGTGCGAGTAAGAAGATCAACAATGTAACTTCGTTAAAAGAAGAGTATACCATGATCATTTGGAATAACTTCCACACCAAGAAAATATGATAAGTGCCCCAGATCTTTTAGAGAAAATTGGTGAGCAAGCAGCTGCATAAACTTGTGAACCATAGTATCATCATTTCCGGTAAGAATGATGTCATCCACATAAACCAGAAGATAGAGAAGGTTATCACCAGTGTTTAGAACAAAAATAGATGTATTGGCATGAGAATTGTGAAAACCCGAAGCAATAAGGAATTTGTGAAGCTTGTGGTACCATGCTCGTGTTACCATGCTCCTGGTACCATGCTTGTGGAGCTTGTTTAAGCCCATAAATTGCTTTCCGAAGCTTGCAAACATGAGTTGGATTATCTAAATCAACAAAACCTGGAGGTTGAGACATATAAACATCTTCAGATAGATGACCTTGCAAAAAAGCATTGTTTACATCCAGTTGTTGTAGAGACCAACCACGACTCACAACAAGGCTAAGAACTAAACATATTGTAGCAGGCTTCACCATAGGACTGAAAGTGTCATGATAGTCAATTCCTGGTCACTGATGAAAGCCTTTCGCAACCAAGCGTGCTTTGTGCCTATCAACAGAACCATCAGAGTGACGTTTAGTTCGAAAAATCCACTTACATCCAACTATATTGTGAATAGAATATGATGGGACAAGCTCTCATGTCCTATTTCGAACAAAAGCATCATATTATTCAAACATGGCCCGACGCCATTTTGGATCTTTGAGAGCTTGGGTCACAGTGGTTGGTTCTACATCACAAGGGTGAGAAAGTTGTGTGGAGAGATTAAGTTTCTGGATTGGTTTTCGAATGTTGTTTTTTGCTCTAGTGGTCATTGAATGTGGGGGTGGTGGCTGTGAAGTGGTGTTAGGGACAGAGATAGATGTGTTTGGTTGGGTGTTGGGTGAAAGCATGGAGGTGGTTGGTTGGATTTCAGGTGAAGGCAGAGAGATGGTTGGGTGAATAGTAGACTCATGTGATATGTGTGGGATTGTGTTGGTAGCAGAGAACGAAACATCACATGAGAGTTGTCCTTGAGGTTGAACTGCAGATGGTGTGTTGAATGTCCCAATGGAAACCTGGTTGGTAGGAACTGTGATGATGGGAGGAATCCATGTGCAGATAGTGTCGGGTTGTGGACAGGCAGATGGCATGGATAAAATAAGAGAGAGGAAGACAGACTCAACAAATTTGACATGACAAGAGACATACATTCTAGATGTGGGAAGATGATAACACAGATAAGCACTTTGAGTAAGAGAATAGCCGAGAAAAATACAAGGCTTGGAACAAGACTCGAGTTTGTGAGATAAATAAGGACGTAACCATGGATAGCACAAACAACTGAAAATCCTAAGTTTAGAGTAGTTTGGGAGAGAGCCAAAAATGTTTTCATAGGGACATGATAGATTTAGTGTAGGAGTGGGCATACGATTTATTAGGTAAACAGCAGTGGCAAAAGCATGAGGCCAAAACGTTAAAGGAAGTGATGCATGAGAGAGGAGAGTGAGACCTATTTTGACAATGTGACGATGACGTCTTTCGGAGTACCCATTGTGTTCAGGAGTGTGTGGTGGAGTAGTAAGGTGAGTGATCCCATGGGTAGTTAGAAAAGTTCGAAGAGCCAAGTATTCACCACCATTATCGGAATAAAGTGTATGAATTTTCTTTTGAAAGTGTGTTTCCACAAGGGCTTTAAATCTGATAAACAGGGTTTTAACTTCAGATTTCTATTGAAAGGGATAAAACCAAATGTATTTAGTGAAGTGATCAACAAATATGACATAATATTTAAAACCGTTATGGGAGATAACAGGAGAAGTCCACACATCAGAGAAAATAATTTCAAGTGGTTGAGATGAGACAATAGTAGATGTAGAGAAAGGTAATTTATGGCTTTTATTGCAGTGACAAGCATTACACAAAAAATCATAGATAAGAGAGGAAGACAGGTCTAACTGATAATGCGAAACAATGTGTTTTAAAATGGGAAAAGCAGGATGGCCTAATCTATGATGCCACTCAGAGGAAGAAGTTTTGAAACTAGAAAAAGCTACTAATGGAGCTGTTGGGGAAGAGGAAACCGGCCATTCATACAGCCCATCCTTCGTGTAACCCTTCAAAAGGATTGCCCCCGTGTGAAATTCCTTCACATGAAAAGAGGATAGTAAGAATTCAATAGAGATATTGTTAGATGTACAAAATTGAGAAACGGAAATTAGATTCTTTCTCATGCTAGGGACACATAAAACATTGTCTAATTTAAATGATGTGTTATGAGTGATAAAAGATGTAGAACTAGTGTGAGTTATAGGAAGACTTGATCCATCGCCAATCATAATGTCATCGGAACCAGTGTAAGGTGTATGGAGAGATAGATTACTCAGGTCGATAGTGACATGATGAGAAACACCACTGTCCAGTAGCCATTGCGGAGTGGTGGGAGTAGTGTTGGCTGCAAAATGAGCTCGAGGTTGCCATGGTGTCAGAGTGTTGTTCACTGGTGCAATTGGATTGGATTGGGTTGATTTGGCACCAAGCGAAAAGAGGGACATCTCTTGGCAGTGTGCCCTTGTATTCCACATATCTGGCAATAACCAAGATAAGGTCGAGAAGGAGGTCGTTGGCTGCGAGAAGAGTTTTGTCCAGCGTTAGGAAATACGGGGAAGCGATTGTTGGTATTAGGTGAGGAACGCCAATCTGTTCTGTTGTTACCAGAGTGTGTTGATGGACGCCAATTATTGCTGGTATTACCAGAGTTGAAAGATGGACGCCAACTTGTAGTGTTACGATTTGCAGGATTTGCTGAGGCTGGAAAATGAGAGGGTTCAGATTTTGCACCTTAAAGAGACGCTTCAAAATTTAGAAGCTTTTCGTGGAGCTCATCGAACATGATCATGGTATCGCGGTCTTGAACTGCACGTATAATCTCTTTATAGTCATCCCCAAGACCATCAAGAATTTTGTCTATGAGGTCATCTTCATTCATTGGTGCCCCAAGAATAGCAAGTTCATCAACCCGACACTTCACCAATTGAAGAATCTCTGTAACAATTTGAGACCCCTTGGTTAGATTTTTAATTTGATTCTTTACCTGCTTGATGCGCTTTCGAGATGGCTTGGCATATGTGTTTGCCAGGATCAACCAAACTTCTGCTGATGTTTTGGCTCTAGCAATGAACGGGATAATTGTTGGAGAAAGAGATCCAACTAAAGCATTAAGGATCAATTGGTCTTGTCTAATCCAGGTGTTGTGAGCAGGATTTGGTACAGTGGTATTGTTTTGAGTGATAGTGGAGGGTGGACAAGGTTTGGATCCATCTATATATCCTAAGAGGTCATAGTCGACAAAGAGAATGTGGAATTGAAGTTTCCAGGAGATGTAATTGGCTGTGGTGAGTTTGAGTGGGGCTTGGGCAGAAATATTGATGGATATGAGATATGTGTTTGGTTCATTTGTGTTTTGAATAACAGGTGGAGAGTTGGAATTATTGGTTGTTGTCATGGTACTAGTGGTTGGAGAAGAGAGCAACAACAATTAAATGCTCTGATACCATATAACAATGAGAGAAACAGAGGAACAAAGGAACAGAGGAAAGAGAATATATCACCCACGACTTCTCATTAAAGTAGCAGATATAAATACAAGAGATTGTAACAGATTGGAAACTTATCCCTAAAGATAAGTGTTTGTAACAGATTGGAAACTTATCCCTAAAGATAAGTGTAAGCTGTAACTTAAAATACAAATTCAAAAATTAAATAAACAAAAGTACAACAATTTATGAGAATGAATCGGGAAACATCTCTAATACTGACTTCGGGTTGTCCTCACTTCCAAATCAACTTAAGAACAGCCTACTCCACACCGCTTGTGGCACGCCTGAGTACGCAACGCCGGAAGTCGTTTCTTAGAAAAGCCATGATGGCGCAAAGGCGGACGTATGGCCTTACGGGGTTATACATTTTCTCTTTCTTTTCAAATTTCTCCCGTTCAATGATAGTAATCTCGTGACAATGTACTAGAAAATCTATCGATGGGATTACCAGTTTCTGCCTTGGATCTCGAGGTCGACGTGATCGATAATATCACAGTTGCTCGATTCAAATCCTAATAAAAGGATGAGCATCGAAGCACTGAGGAAATTTGTTTGGTTCAAGAAACCAATGCCGAAGGCAAAAGAAGAATCCATAGCCATGCATTCGCCATGGGAAGAGAAGATGAATCTTTGTTCATCGATCTTGGATAAGGCCCTGCAATTTCAAACCCGATCACTCCAATCCATGGCTGATAGTGCAATTACTAGGAGTTGGAAACTTACCAAATAGGACATAGGGCTGCATCCTTGAAGGAGTCTCTAAGTGAGCCATATATATGCACTTTCCATATATCCACAAGGATTAAAAAAGAAACAAAGTATTCCATGGAAATGATAGGCTGCCATATAAATAAGAGAGTGATGAGAATAAAAAGGTGGAGGATATTTTTTTTCTTGGTAGAGAAAACACGCTGAGAGGATTTTTTTTGGCAGAGAGAACATATAAGAAGAATTTTTGGGAATTTTTTTGGAGATCGACACACGAGAGCAATTTTTTTTAAAGAGGACATGCGCAGATTTTGAGAACAACAGAGGACTTTAGACAAGGCTTCGGTTGCCACTTTGATTTATCAAGAGGATTTTCCGAGTAACACGCACAAGAGCCACGCATCCGGGAGGAGTATCGGCGACACGAGGTAGGTAAGTTCTTGTTTTTTTTAAAAAAAATTCGATTTAATTTAGTTTTAATTTTATTTTTTTAATTTGGATATGTTTGTAATTTTAATTCATTAACTTAATTAATTTTGTTAGATAAAGTTCACTTTTAATTTGGTTTTAGTTTAGTTTTAATTTATTTTTTTTATTTGGATATATTTGATATTTTGATTCGTGAGTTTTATTAATCCTATTAGATAAAGTACATATTTTTAATTTCGATTTAATTTAGTTACAATTTATTCTCTTAATTTAAGTGTGTTTGTATTGTTAATTCCTTAGTTTAAATATTCCTAATAGATAAAGTTCATATTTTTTTTTAATCTAAAATTAGTTTATTTTTAATTTGTCTATTAGTTTAAATATGTTTGTGATTTTAATTCATTACTTTAAATAATTCTGGCAAATAAAATTTATATTTTTCAATTCTGAATTAATTTAGTTTTAACCTACCTTTTTAGTTTGAATGTGTTTGTGGTTTTAATTCATTAGTTTAAATAATCTTGTGAGATAAAGTGTATATTTTTTAATTCGGGATTAGTTTAGTTTTAGTTTATGTTTTAGTTTGAACGTATTAGTGATTTTAGTACATTAGTTTAAACAATTTTATTAAATAAAGTTTGTGTTTTTAATTCTAGTTAGTTTGGTTTTAATCTATTTTTAGTTTAAATGCGTTTGTTGATCTTAATTCTTTAGTTTATATGATAGTTTAAATAAAGTTTGTGTTTTTTTTTTTAATTCTAGTTAGTTTGGTTTTAATCTATTATTAGTTTAAATGTGTTTGTTGATCTTAATCCCTTAGTTTATATGATAGTTTAAATAAAGTTTGTGTTTCTTTAATTTCAGTTAGTTTGATTTTAATTCGTTTTAATTTAAATGCATTTGCTGATTTTAATTCATTGGTTTAAATAATATTATTAAATAGAGTTTAATTTCAATTTAGTTTGATCTTAATTTATTCTATAATTTGAATGCGTTCATGATTTTAATTCAATTGTTTGATTAACCTTCTTAGATAAATTCCATGTTTTTAATTTTGATTTTAGTTTAGTTTTAAATTGCTGATTTATTTATTTATTTTAGTTTAAATATAGTTGCAATTTCAATTTGATAGTTTAGCCAATCTTATTAGATGATGTTGATGTTGTTAATTCTAATTTAATCTAGTATTAATTATTTTTTAGTTTGAATATGTTTGTGCGTTTCTGATTTCGTTAATTTTGATTCTAATCCATCTGTATCCAATTTTCTAGTTGATTATAATTTTAGTTAATTAATTTAGTTAATCACGTGTTATTATTTTCGTGTCTTATGTATGGCAATTTTAATTTTGATCCATCAATATCTAGTTTTAATGTTTTAAGAGTTTTGGTTAATTAATTTAGTCAATCACATGTTATTATTTTTCATATTTTGAGTATGGCATATTTTGGCTTTGATCTATTAATATTTAGTTCAAGTTTTTTAGGAGTTTTGGATAGTCAATCTAGTTAATTGCATGTTATTGTTTTCATATTTTCAAGATTGCTAAATTTTGGTTTTTGATTTATCATATTTTGTTAGAATGTTAATTTACCTTAATTAATCTCACATTATTATCTCCACATGCTAAATTTGTTGACTTTAATCCTTGATTGGTTTTTTTTATCTTAATTCATGCGTTTCTTGAAATCTAGATGTTAGTCTTGGATAATATTTTTGTTAGTTTGTTTGATTAGGAAGTCATAAGTTTGTTGTCATAATGATTGTTGGTCAAATCTTTTTTTGAAGGCCACTGGAAACCCATGAAGGTTGGTCCTACTCTCACTAGTTTAATTGGCATGATTGTCTAAATCTTCATTTTGTGATTTTCGTTTCCTTTTGTTTTGGTTGGTATTTTGTTTTCTATGTTTTGTTATTTTCAAAATTAATTTCTTTTATTTTAAAACAAAATTTTTTTTCTCAAAAGATCCCTTTTAAAAAAATCTATTTAAAAAGAAAATTCATTTAGAGTCTTTAGAATCAAAATATCTTTTTATTCAAAATAATATGCAACCATATCTCGATCGGTATGCATCCTTCTCGGTTTTCAATGAAAATTTTGGTTTTGAACAAAACACGAATCAAAGCTTGTGGTCCCAAATAAATGGGATGATTCTTGGCTAAATTCGTGCATATCAATTGGGGAATTGGTGAAATCCCTACATAAGAAAATATTTTCAAAACTTATTTTTGCTACCATCCTTGCTATTTTTTGTAAAAATATCTATATATTTTTTAGGAATTGTATACAAGATGTGCGTGACGATTGATGATTTAGTATACTTTGATCATTTTTTTTGCTATACTAATTAGATAAGTGTGTTAGGATTTCTTATTTTATTATTTATATCTAACCCCCCATGCCCTGAGGAAGCGAATTACGAGTTATCTAGGCTATCCAGGTATGCTCTCTAACACCTACTTTCTGAATTCTGTAAATATGATTGTCATTGTGAACTATGTCTATGTTTGATAGTGCTTGGGTGTCTTGATATCTGTTTCATGGTTTGATTATTTTTTATAAAGTACATGTTGGGTGATATATTATTTAAACTAACCATTGATGTTTTATGATAGCGCTTAAGAAGTGGTCCAGGTACGCAACCTAAATCTTCTTTATGATTGTGATTGGTTTTCTTGTTAGGCATGTCATTCTTTTGAAATCACCTAGCCCACTTAGGTATCTATAATTAACCAATTAATTGCCACATTCCCCTTAGCTTAGTCAATAGAGACCTTTATAGGGCTTAGAGGGGTGTTACCTCCTAGAGGTATCTTTCCAATAAGTAACCTGATCCCCAGACCTAAACTCGGGTTTTTCAAAGACATGTTTTTCCAAAAAAACTATGGTGTCATTTTTTAGGGTTTTATTTCTTATTTTATTTTTCCTTTAAAATAAAATAAAATAAGTGACAACTCCGACTTTTTCTAAAACTAAATTTTTCATTTAATAAAAAACGAGTCTCGCCGATTGAGTGAGGACGCATGTGAAAAATGCGGGTCCACAAATCATCATTGAATGTAACAAACCATCTCTTACCCGTAATAGTATTAATCCTAAATTGCCCCCAAACATCACTATGAATAATTGAAAATGGTTTAGTGGGTTTAGAAGGTTGTAATTGGAACGATGCATGATGATGTTTTGATAATTCACAAATTTCACATTGAAACAAAGACGGATCTTTATTCTTAAACAAACTTGGAATCAAATATTTCAAATACTAAAAGTTGGGATGACCTAATCTAAAATGTTATAACATGATTTCATTGTCAAGAGAAATAGATATCGACTCAAAACAAGTACATTGTGATTGTTTTCTCAAAACAAGATTTGCAACATGAAGGACGTTGTGAAGAGTTAGTGAGGAAGAAATAGTTATTGACCATTTTCCTGCTATTGTCGATAGAGAACCATTGGCTATTTTTATTTTTATATTTCCTGTATAGGGAGTATAAGACGAAAACAATTTTGATGAACCTGTCATATGATTCATTGCACCCGAATTTATGATCCATGGGGAACTAGAATTGACACTAGTAAGTGCAGTGGAATAAGAGTTACCTTTCTAGGTTAATGAACATGAAGGAAACTTATTTTGGGATTGAAGGAATTTGCAGAATTGCTCTAGTTGTTCCTTAGTGAGAGAAAGAGTTTCTAAGGAAGTTTATGTCCCTTGGTCATCACTGTTAACCTGAAATGCACGTCCTTCATTGCTGGATTTTTTCTTCACATTTTATGGCTTGCCATGTATCTTCCAACAAGTCTCCTTTGTGTGTTAGGGCCGTTTGCAATAGCCACACCATGGTTTTTCTAACCACTTATTATTTTGCTTATCTTATTCAAGGATAAAAGTATCGGTAATCATGAAAATATCGGTATTTCAATTTTATGGATATATAAGATATATCGGCGGATATTTTGGAAAAAAATAATAATATATGTATATATATATATATATAAACCTCATAAAAATGTAATTAAAAGTATAATAGACATTTTAAAGTTGTTTTATTAAAGAATTTAATATATGTATAATATGAATTATCATATTTGATAATAATATTATATGCATCGATAAAAAAATATGAATTTTATAAGTGTACATTCATTATTAAATTACATCAAATATTATTTCATAATGATATTGTGATATTTGATTATAATATGTCTAATTTTAAAATATATTTAATATTAAAATTATAATTCATTTAATTCAATTGTATTAAATGATATAAAATAAATTGTGATATATGTACAATTTTTTAATATTTAATTAATTTATTAATGATATTAAAAACACTATGAAGAAAATTATCATGATAATTTTTATATTTTTGGTAATCAATTAAAAGAAAATTTTACATTTAATTATAAAATAATTACAATTAATTTGTTCTCTAGAATATTCTTTTAATATTTTGTTTATATGATGACTTTGAATATATATGTTTGGTGCTATATTTTTAACAAGGAGCAAACTTGCCCTAGTGGTAAGCAAATTGCAAGGCATTTTTGAGGGAGCACTGTAGCTGGTTGGTAATGTAGCGTGTTTGACCACACTGTAGCACGTTTGACTACTTGTTGACCTGCATTGACTAACCTATATATTGGGAAAAATCAGCGATTGATCGCCATATCACCGATATATCGATAAATATCGACGATTTTCGATAATTTTCCTCAAAATTTCGCCTGAATGATATTTCCCCACATAATATCATTTCCATAATCTCTGATACACGATATATCAACAATATATAGAGAAATTTTCATCTGTGGTCTCCTTCATGTTCGAATCTTCTAGAAGCAAGAGTAGAACTTTCAGATTCAGTTGTATGCTTTTGATCAGCATCTTTGAGCATCACTCTCCGTTGAGCTTCTTCTCGCCTAACTTTAGAAAACACTTCATGAATATTTGGCAAGGGTTTCCTCCCAAGAATTCGTTCCCTGAGCTCGTCCATTCTTTGTTAAGTCCAGCAAGAAAAACATATGCTCTGTCATTTTCCTCTCTTCATGTGTCTTGCACTATCACTAGTACAATCCCATTGGTCATCATAGCACAAATCCAATTCTTGCCAAAGAGTCAACATCCCATTGTAATACTCCGTCACATCTCGATCTCGTTGCTTCAATTGCCACAACTTTTTGGCACTCTACCACATCCATGAGCAAGCAATCACAACCTTCGCCTTCACATTTCCAAGCTGCAACTTTTCGATAAGCAGAAGGATCATCATGCTGATCAATCAGAAAGCTCTGCTTGAACTCAAGGAAGACAGAGCTCTGACTATTATCACATAATGGTTGCATAGAAGAAGAAGAGTGTGTCACTATCAGATGAAAACACGACAGTGAAAACAGTGAGTGCATCAGCATGAACAAATACAAATATGAGACCATAATCTCGAATTACCTGCTGTAAAATTATTGGATAAGAAAGAACTTGAGAGTACTGGGGTTTCTTAGCCAGAATTCATCTTTTGCAAGGTGTTGGCTTAATTTGATTCAAGCTCTCCCTTCCAAGTCTTCCACAAGTTGAAGAACATGTCAATAAAAGGACAAAGAATTAGATGGATCTTAACACCAAACACCAGAGTAGAGTTTTAAGTGCCAAACGTCAAGAAACATGCAAAAGAATTTTCACCCCTCCATCTACTTGAAATAAAAAGAAATGCAAATATAGTTATTCAAAACTTATCCAATTCCAAGAAAAACAAGTTGCAAATAGGAATATCCAATTCCAAATAAAGATGCAATGCAATCAAGAGGACAAAGAAAAAAGTGATATCTAACCATTTGTATTCTTTATCACTCACTTGAAAAACCTGTAAGTTGAACAAAGATCATGTTGATAAATGGAAAATTATAAAGACATGGTAGAATCCTGTGATGGAAAAATGTGAAGTCATAGGTTTAAAAGCATTAAGAACACAGCCTATGTTGATAAATGCACATCTATGAATACGTAAGGAAAAAAAAAGGCAGAATTTTATACAGAGATATATGGAAAAAGAAAGCTTATTGAGGACAATGCAATTCAGATGCACAAAGTCAAAAAAGATCATGAATGAAATAGAGTATACTCACTTTAACTAGCTGACCCTGTGGTTAGAGAATTGGATTCCATTTGCATTATCTTCTCCTTCACACCCTACATGCACGAAATGGAATTCCTTTAAAATGAACATTTTGAAACTAATTCTTAAGAACAAAAAAGTTCCTTATAATGAATGGGCGTACTTGATTCTAATAGAAAGGGAATTAATAGCCTATGTGTGTTGCGTCGATATGCAATCTAACGACAGGCATGTCATGAGGCCCCAGAAAAAGTTCTGACTCATACAACTACAAAAGCTTCCAAGTAAGTTTTATCTGCAATTTTTTTTGCTAAAATTGACTCCAGATTCTGCAACAAAAAATCATAATTTGATTAAGGGTGATGGATCACTCATCTCTATGATAAGGTGATTAAGGCAGAGCATATAGTCATGTTACCATTAGCGTCTTCATGAATTGTTCCCTTACCTGTTTAATTAAATCTGTTCTTCTTCTTGTTGTTGTTCTTCTGTCAATGAAATACTGATTTTTTAACCTTCATAACCATCAAGCATGAGACTTTATAGCATGGCTGGCAAACCAGTCATTGGTGATGGAGAATTTTTGCCATTCGATGAGTTTCAACTGTGCAAGACACGTGAGACAATTCAATTAAACAAATAAACTTGGAATAATAAATTAAACAAATGACACAAGCAATTGTGGCAGATTGAAGAAGAATACCAAGCATTTACATATAGTGGTGGTCTCTGCGTGCATTTTGCTGCAATCTCAACTTCTTATTGCTCAAGGATCAATTTGCCATCTATTTTCACACAGGGGATGTGGGCAATCTTGGGCCAATCTTCCCCTTTCTCTTTGGAGCACCTTTGAATTAGGAGTGGGCAGTCTCTTATATACAGTTCTGAAAGCGTGTCAGGCAGCCCTTCCCTTGGTATAAACGACTGGAGCTTAGGACATTGGAAGACATCTAGCTTTCTAAGAGAGGTGAGCGTTTGGAGAGACAGGAAGGCCAAGGATTCCAGATTCTGGAAATTTGAAATGCAAAGCTCAACTAGAGTAGTAGGAAGAAGAAACAAGTGGTGGTGGTGATTAGGAAAGGAGGTGGCTTCCAGAAATATGCCACCAATGGTAAGAGTTCTAAGAGAGGTCAATCTAGCAAGTCCCCATTCTGATAAGGGCACTTTGATATTGTCACAATTAGTGATCTGAAGTGATGAAAGAGAAGTGAGGTTTCGCAATAGATGAGGCTGCAAGTCCAGATTCTCGCATTTTTCAATCCGAAGATCTTTGAGGTTGTAGAGGCAATCCGGTATGGTTTTGAGATTAGGGTGTCCCGAGATGGACAGCTTTTCAAGTGCATTATTATTACAGTGAAACATCTCCTCTGAAATTGGCTGCATCTGTGCACAATTATCGATCGTAATAGATTTAAGGGTAGAGGGAAACTTGCCAGTAGGAAAGGATGTGAGAGATGAACATTGCGAGATATCCAAGATTTGAAGTCCACCATTGGTTGTGTTGTTGGAACGGTGATGCATTATTCCCTCTGGTAGAGACTGTAGCTTTTCACACCCCCATATCCAAAGCTTCTTGAGAGTGGGGGGTAGCTTACCTGGAAAACCAGTAAGAGATGGACACCTCCCTATAATTAACTGTTCAATGGCACACACATCGATGTCTTCTGGAAGAGACACTAGCTTTTCACAATCGGATATGAATAGTCGCCTAAGGGTGGTGGGTAACTGCCCTTTTGGAAAGCAAATAAGAGATGGACACTCCTCTATCTCCAAGTATTCAAGGTGACACACGTTGTTGCTGCTGTTTCTCATCATCATCCCATCAGGTAGACTACTTAGACTTTCACAATTAGAAATAGCAAGACCTCTAAGCATGAGCGGGAAACCCTTCTCTGGTAATGACACCAGTTTTGGGCAATCCTCGATGATCAACTCTGCAAGAGATGTATAGCTTTGTAATCCATGTGGAAGCTTCTCCAACTTATCACACTTACGTATTTCCAAATGCTGAAGATTGTAAGGCAGCCCTTGCACTTCCTCCTCCTCCCCTCCCAAGGATACAAGTTGGTCACAACTCAATATTCGAAGGTGAGAGAGGTTTCCTAATCCCAACCCATCCAGCCACAAACATTGCAACTGACCAGAATTGTCAATTTCTAGAAGTTCAAGCCACGGCAGGGACTGCATAAACTCCGGCTGAAGTCTGGAAAGCCCTGATATTCCACCAACTTTCAAATAAATATGTGAGGTGATGTCAATTGCGCTTCTACTCGCTCCCCTCAGTGGCATAATGAGAAATTCATGGTTGTCAAATTGTGGCGTCATTTCTGGGCAATAATAAATATTGAGCTCTTCAAGAGAAGGCAAGTCTGTTGGAAGTGGAACCATCATTTCTGGGCAATTCTCAATACTGAGCTTTACTAGAGAAGTTAGGTGTGTGGGTAATTTCTTAATCAATCTTGGACAATTTTTTATCTCCAACTGACGGAGGCGAGAAAATGACTTTGTTGACCAACACCACTCTTCCCATTCCTTCATGTCCTCAAACCACAAAGACTCTAAGCATTGGAAAGGCTTAGCATGAAGAGAAACTTGGCCCTCAAACTCCAGCCCCACACTTTTCACTCCATCCATTTTTTTGATGACTAACTTCTTGAGGAGGGGTAGTTGCCCAACGGAAGGTAGTGATATGCATCTTATACAACCAATAAGACTTAACGCAACCAACTTAGTGTAAGAGGGATCACACATCCAGTTTGGGAATTTTCGACCACCATAATATTCAATCCTGAGTTCCTTCAGATTGGTATGAGGTTGTAGAGAGAGGAGGACTCCCATTTCAGTGTCTTCATTATGTGAATCAACCAATTCTTTACTCCAAATCATACTCAAGCTTTCAACATTGAGCTTAGTGTTTAGATTAGCATCTCTAGCATCTTGAACATCCACAACATTTTCCAATTTTGAAATGCATATCTTCCCCCGCAGATTTGACAAATCCTTCAACTCCTTTATTCCCAAAAATCCTCGTTTGGCGACAATAAAATCTGACAAGGTTTGCAATTTCTTTAATTTGCCTATTTGCTGTGGCATCTCTTGCAATGAACATCCAACAACATCAAGATGTCTAAGGCTAATTAAATTTCCAATGTTGGAAGGCAACCTTGTAAGATGCTCACAATTGGATAGTATCAATGTTTGTAAATTATAGAGATTGGTCACTGAATCTGGCAATAATTTGATTTGGGTGAAAGACAAATTCAAATAACGTAGATGTTTTAATCCACCAATAGAATCTGGTAACTTAAATATCATATATTCACTCAAAGAGAGGACTCTTAAATATCGAAATTTTGGCACCAAATGATCACACACCAAACTAGTTACAAAAGATTCTGTAAACGTACCATGAATTGGTAAAGCCACAAATGTTCGTAAATGTTCTAACTCTTGAAAGGCTTCAAATTTTTTTAACACATCGAATTTTCCACGAATGAATGATAAATGACGAGTCTCTTTGGAAATTGTGGATTGTCGAGTACTTTCCAAGTTATCTTCCAAACAAAAGCATATTTCACTAGAAGCAACTCGAGCTAGATCACAGATAAGATCATGCATCACAAAACGGGATTCCTCGTTACCTGATGATTGAAAAAATGACCTTGACAATAATTCACAAAAATTGTCGTCTCCTAGATCTTCCATTGTGCAGTTGTCAGCGTTTGGTTGCTGAATTAAACCTTCAGCCATCCACAGGAGGACCAAAGTTTTTGAGTCAAACTCATAGTCGTTGCGGAACATGGCAGAGTATGCAAAACACCTCTTCAAATATGACGGGAGACAGTGATAGCTCAACAGCAACGCAGGAAGAATCTCACATTCCGTGCTTGAAAAATCCCAAATTTTGCTATTCGATACTCTTTCCCATTCTTCTTCCCTCTGTTTAGAGCGTAAGAGACCACCAAGGGCTTTTGCTGCTAGGGGCAATCCCCCACACTTGCCAACAATTTTCCTCCCAATGGACACCAAGT
The DNA here is from genome assembly GCA_940586395.1 of Vitis riparia x Vitis cinerea. Classification (NCBI taxonomy): domain Eukaryota; kingdom Viridiplantae; phylum Streptophyta; class Magnoliopsida; order Vitales; family Vitaceae; genus Vitis; species Vitis riparia x Vitis cinerea. Next base: position 21,015 of record CALNHZ020000348.1, read on the forward strand.
TTGGATGATCTTCCATATTTCTATGTTCAAATGCATGCTTCTCAAACACAGACCAACAAGCGTCTTCTGACAAGGGGTTTAGTTCATGAAGATTCTCGGCAGCTCCCATCATCAATGCAACATTTTTATTGCGTGTTGTAACTATGACTTTGCTTCCTTTTGCCCCTACACTCAAAGGGGCACGCAGTCGATCCCAATTATCAAAATTCTTGTTCCACACATCGTCTAGAATGAGTAAAAACTTTTTCCCTGTCAACTCGTCTGTCAATTTCTTTTGAACTTGTTGGAAGTCCAACGAGCCGCTTGCATCAGAAATTTCCACCGAATTGAGAATTGCTTTTGTTATATTCTCCACATCAAACACGTCAGACACACAAACCCACGCTTTTAGGTCAAAATTTTTGGCCATTTCATCGTTGTAAACCAGCCGTGCAAGTGTTGTCTTGCCCAGACCGCCCATGCCAACAATGGAAATGACGCCAACACTGTTTTCCTTGGGCCCAACCTTGCGCAGCAAATCAAGAATCGCTTTTCTATCTTCATCCCTGCCATAAACGCCAGGTTCGTATGCTATAGGTGTAGTGGGTGGTGGCCTTTGCCAAGCGGAAGTAGCTCCTCCTGCCGCCTTTTCCAGGCCAAGTCCAGCTTTTCTAGCTGAAATGTCTTGCAATCTGCTTGTGATCCCTCTAATCTTGGACCCCATCTTGACATTACGCACAACATGAGTTGGACTGAAACTAGTGCAGCACGTAGGAATGAACTTGCGTACCATGCTTGTGCTGGCTTCATCAACTTCCGCCCCCATCAGCTTTCTTCTCATCAATTCGTAAGCAAACTCGTCCAAGACATCCTCCATATCATACGCCAAAACCCTCAGATCAAACAGCCATGATTTGACAGCCTCATCTGTGATCTGCTTCTCCTCCGCGTCGTTGAGCTCTTGCCGGATGCTCTGCAACTCCTTCTCCCATTTCTTGAGTTCGGTGTGGACATCCTCCTGCCGTGCGAACTTAATAAGATCAGAGGAAGCCAACTTGTCAAACAGCAAGCTGAGGGCAGTGGAAAGAAGAGCCTCTCCAACAACTTCCATGGTGTTCTGCAAGGGCAAATCAAGTAGTTTAGGCTTCAGCAATCAAACAGGGAGTTTGGGGCAAAAAATAACCCTTTTATAAAATGAAATGTAACTTATAACCCCCACCTACCCCTTCATTGCCACGGAGCCATGTCATAAAAGTTTTTTTTTTTTTAATTTAAGTTGAAACCTTAATCGAAAACTTTATTTTTAAATTAAATCGAAATTTACAATGAGAGTTCATTTTTAAGCTAAGCCTAGATTGTGTTTTAATTAATTCTTATTTTTCTTTAAAATTTAATTAAAAATATTAAATTACAGATTATTATTGAAATTTAAAAAATATATTTTAATAATAAAAAATTATATATTTAAATTAAAGATCTTATATTATTTTATAAATCGATAAATATAATAATAAATAAATATTATATATAAATAAAATATAAAATTATATAATTTATTAATTTAAGTTATTTAATTTCTAGAATTAAAAAAACCCTCTGTTTTTTTTCTATAAAAGGAACCTATACTTTTTTCTATTAAAGGTAGGATTCCAATTGCGGTCATGGCCCACGACTGAAGAAAAAGCAGAGCAACCCTATTTTTTTTCCATAAACGGTAGGATTTTGCCGTCATGGGCCCTGAGGAAAAAGCAGAGCATGGCAGCCGTGGCAGCCTTTCACAATTATCGGAGCTCCGCACTAAGGTGCCGTTTGGATGGTTTTAAACATAAATATTTTTTAAAAGTATTTAAAATAAAAGGCTATGTAACCCTTTTAATATATTTTCTATTTTTAAAAAATTATAAATGTCTATATAAAAGTAGAAACACCTTATAAAAATATATATACATAAATTTCTCTTATATTTTTTAAAATTACTTTGAAAAAAAATATTAAAATATGAAAGAATAAAAAGAAAAAATATACATTAATATTTTAAACAGTTTTTAAGGCAATTAATTTTTAAATTTAATTTTCTAAAAATTCTTGTATATATTATATAAAAACTTTTATTCTTTTTAATTTAAAAAAAAATAAAAAATTAAGTGATGCATCTAAACAACTCTAAATTTTTCCTATATATATATATATATATATATATTTTAGTTTTATATCAAAATTTTAAAATAAATCTAAAAACAAATTTAAGCGCAACCAATCAGTTGATTGGGTCTAATACAAGGAATGTAAATTAAATTTGTTATTATTATTATTATTATTATTATTATTATTATTATATTGTTAGATCATGCCCTTGAAGATGCACAAGGTGGAAGAAGGCGGTGCTGAAGTTGATAGAACCATAGAGACAGCTGCTGCCAAGGTTAAGGCGGATCACATGGGCGTTGTCCTTGTTACACTCTTAAGACATCCCATGAGCAGCAGTCACACTACCATCTCCTTCAGATTTCCAAGCTGCAACTTCCGGATGAGCAGAAGGATCATCAGAAGCATGCTGACCAATCAGAAAGCTCTGCTTGAACTCAAGCAAGACAGAGAGGTCTGATTATTATCACATAATGGCGTGTAGAAGAGGAAGAGTTGGTCACCATCAGATGAAAACACGAGTGAAATCAGTGAGTGCACCAGCATGAAGAAATAGAAAGATGAGACATAATCTCGAATTACCTGTTGTAGAATTCTTGGATAACAAAGAACTTGCGAGTGGTGAGGTTTCTTAGCAAGAATTCGTCTTTTGCAAGGAGTTGGCTTAATTTGATTCAAGCTCTCCTCCCACATCTTCCACAAATTGAAGAATATGTCAAGAAAAGGACAAGGAATTAGATGGATCATAACAACCATGAAGCTTTTTTTGATGGTAAAGAACTATTTATAATTTCATTATTCTGCAATGAAGTACCCCTTTTTCAACACCACACACCATTGTAGAGTTTTAAGCGCCAAATGTCAAGACAAATGCAAAAGAATTTTCACCCCTGAATCTCCTTGAAATAAAAAGAAATGCAAACATAGTTATTGAAAACTTATAATGGAAGTCAAAAAATCTTCCTCATGTATATGTAATGAGAAAAAGGAAGACATATATAACAAAGAGATAGAAATTTGATGCTTACATTAACTGAAGAGGAGACCAAGAAGAAGAACAATTATTTTTGACAAAAGGCCAATCCTGAATTATTGTAAGAAGGAATGCGATTAAAAATGTAACTAAAAATAAGTTACAAACAGAAGTATCCAATTCCAAATAGAGAAGCATGGCAATCAAGAGGACAAAGAAAAAAGTGATATCTAACCATTTGTATTCTTTATTACTCACTTGAAAAACCTTTGAGTTGAACAAAGATGATGCTGATTAATGGAAAATTATAAAGATATGGTCCAATCCTGCGATGGAAAAACGTGAAATCATAGGTTTAAAAGCGTTAAGAACATGGCCTAAGTTGATAAATGCATATCTATGAACATGTAAGGAAAAAAAATGCAGAACTTTATATAGAGATATATGAGAAAAGAATGCTTCTTGAGGACAACGCAATTGAAATGCATAAAGACAAAAAAGATCATGAATGAAATAGTGTATACTCAATTTGATTGGCTGAACCAGTGGTTAGAGAATTGGATTCCATTTGCATTATTTTCTCCTTCACATCCTACGAGCACAAAAAGGAATTGTGGCACACTGAAAAAAAAAATACCAAGCATATATATATACAGTGGAATGGTCTCTATACAGTGGAATGGTCTCTGCGTTCATTTTGCTGCAATCTCAACTCCTTATTGCTAAAGGATCAATCTGTCATCTATTTTCACATAGGGGATGTGGGCAATCTTGGGCCAATCTTCCCGTTTCTCTTTTGAGCACCTTTGAATTAGGAGTGGGCAATATGTTATAAATAGTTCTGAAAGCGTGTTAAACAGCCCTTCCCTTGGGCAAAACGACTGGAGATTAGGACAACTGGAGATGCATAGCCTTTTAAGAGAGGTGAGCCTTTGGAGAGACAGGAAAGCCAAGGATTCCAGATTCTTAAAGCTTGAAATGAAAAGCTCAGCTAGAGTAGTAGGAAGAAGCAATGAGTGGTGGTGGTGATAATCAGAAATGGTGAGAGTTTTAAGAGAGGTCGACCTGGCAAGGCCCCATTCTGATAAGGGCATCTTGATATTCTCACAATTAGTGATCTTGAGTGAAGTAAGATAAGTGAGGCCTTGCAATTGATGAGGCTGCAGCTCCAGATTCTCACATTTTCCGATCTGAAGATCTTTGAGGTTGTAGAGGCAATCTTCAAGAGCATTATTATTGTGGTGAAAAATTTCCTCTGAAATTAGCTGCAGCTGTGCACAATCACCAACCCTAAGATTATGTTTGGTTCTGGAAAATATTAAGAAAAGAAAAAAATGCAAAGAAAAATTATTTTTTCATGTTTAGTTGTCTTATGAAAAATATCAAAGAAAATCAAATATAATTAAAACTAATTAAATATTTATATATTTTTAAATTATTTAATCTTTATATTGCTGAGTTAAAATAAATAAAATGAGTTTGAAGTAATAAAAAAAATAATTTATCGATTTTTAATTTATTTTTTATTTTCGTTCACTTTTTCTTTCATTCTATTTTTCCTTTTATTTTCTTTCCTTGCATTTTCCCTCAAGTTTTATGAACCAAACATAGCCTAATAGATTTAAGGGTACAGACAAATCTGCCTCTAGGAAAGGATGCGAAAGATGAACATTGCAAGATAAGCAAGATTTCAAGAGCACAATTGGTTGTGTTGTTGGAATGGTGATGCACTGGTAGAGAGACTACTGCTTGAGTTCCTACTGCTTTGCCCAACTCATTAAAGGGATTTGTAGTCTATTGTCGCATTGTAGAGTATAGCAGTGGCGTATTACAAAGTGGTGGATATGGGGTATTAAAGGAAACATGTTACGTTGAAATTGAACCTTGAACTATTGATGATTTTGTAAAATATTTTAGCAGGGAAAAGACATGGCAATGAACTGCATAAAATCAATGAGAAGTTTCATCATCACAGGGGAGGCAGTCATGGTGCTGGGCTGCAGGACATTTGCTGCTGGGGGTGGTAAAGAAAAGAAGGGCTCTAAAGGGGGTGGGACCAGAGATGCTCCCATCAACCCTCAGCAAAGCAGACAATTTCTTTTCCAAGGAAAAATCAATTAAGACACCAACCATAAAAAACACTCTGTAAATGACTGCGAATGTCAACAAATAATACCATTACCCAAATCCACTTGGATTAGATTTTAACAGGAACAACACCCTACGCCCTCTCCACCACCACCACCACCTCGCCGGAAATGCTGGAAGATTGAAGTCAGCACCACCACTGCCGCCTATGTTCACCAACGTTAGATGCCATCTAACTACCAAACCGCAATTGAAGAACTTCCCTTGAGGTCTATAAAAAAGGGAGGCTTGCTCCCATTCATAGCATCTTTCTCAGCTATGTGGGAGCAGTGGTAGCCTGGCAGGAAGCAAGAGAGAAGAAGGCTGCTTGGGACAGGCAGAAGGTCTGAAGCTAAGGGTAGCTGGTGGGTTGTTGGTGGTAAATAAATAAGGGGAATTTATGTAACCATACACCAAGGGGCAAAATTTTGTCTTTTGGAAACTTAACTTTTTACTTTTCAAATTCAATGGATTTTGTGAAAAATAAACCATATTTCATACACTGTAATAGTGATATTGAGGGCCTTCCAAAAATACCCTCCTATAGTTTGACATCTCTCCTAGTTGGATAAGTTGTTGTCCACTTAAGCCAATGACATGGTTCAGTTACATGTCATCGGCCATCTAGACATTTCACATGGATTGATGTTTTAAACAATATTTACCCTCAAATATCTTCTTCTTTCTTCAACCAAACCCTAACACCAAAAACCCATGTTCTTTCTTATTTGTTCACAGGCACAACCCATCACAAGGCGAAAGGATCCATAAAAAATCTGGTAGGTTCTCAAATCGCGATAACCCATCAACCCCAAACGAACCTCCAAACTTGATCTCTTATTTTGTTTCTCCTCCATCACCATAAGGAAGACGACATCTTCATTTTTCCCACCAAACATCAATCTAAAAACAAAAGTCCAAGTGCGAACCCCCTAACAAAGGCCAGGTAGACAAAAAAACCCATTTCCTTCTTCTTATTTCAGGAGTGATAGTCATTTTTCTCCTGGTTGTACTTCCTATTTTGCTTTTACATCGAAAAAGGAGAAAGAAAGCAATTGAGAGAATGAGATAACGAAGAATAAAAATATTGTAGTTGCATTTAACTTTTAAAGCAAGGGTTTTTCTAGGTGATATATATATATATATATGTTATTAAATTTTGTAATAACTTTATATTTTGATTTGTCATTTTGATTTTTTGAAATTTGAATAATGTCATAGTTATGTGATTTGTGCAATTTTGTGATTTAAACTTGATTACATTGCATATTTCTACATGTTCAATGTCCATTAATATTGTATCTAAATTTATATTTTAATTTATTTAGGGTTTATTTGAAATGAAATATGGCTTAAAATTTGATAAATGATGGGAAAATGAGATGGTAGTAAGCTATATTGATTTTGTTTTATTTTCTAAATTGTTGTGTTTGTGTTGTATGTGGTTGTTGGGAAGAATACGGAAAAGAGAAGAAAAATATGACTATTGCATGTGAAGGGAATACAATTTTTAGGAATGTTCAAACAATTTGTTGTTTAATGTTGTTTATATGAGATTCGAGATTTTTTGTTGTTTAATGTTGTTTATCTGGGATTCCAAAATGAGTAATTTTAGTGATATTTTATAATTGTTAATTGGTGAATCTAATGCATGGGAAAAGAATTCATGTTTAGTCATGAGTAGATGAGTATAAATTTTAAAAATGATTGGGATTAAAGTTTGAATAAATTTCTTAATAAAAGTTTTGAATTTGTAATGAATAAGGGTTGAATTGAAGAAGAAAATAAAACAAATTTAGTAAAGCGGGCATGAATTTATGTGGGAATTAGGGAAAATAGTATTGGAGCCTTAGGTTCAAAATTGATGGTCACAACCACAAATATGAAATTTATTTTGTTTATGTGTGTAGTGGTCATAGTAAGGGGTCTACCCTTGGATGAAGGGGTTGGCCGTAATTCAATTAATGACATTTGGATGAAATTATTGTTTTCGTAAGAGGTTGCAGTAAGTGAATTAAAGGCTGACCCATTTGTTTGGAGGTAGGCCCTTAGTTGTAAATATTGTTGTGGTTTAATCTGGATAATAGGCAAAATAAAGGCTGACCCATTTGTTTGGAGGTCGGCCCTTGGTTGTAAACATTGTTGTGGTTTAATCTGGGCAGTGGGCAAAATAAAGGTTGACCCATTTTTTAGAGGTCAGTCCTTGGTTGTAAACATTATTGTGGTTTAAGTTGGGCAGTGGGGAAAATAAGGGCTGACCCAATTGTTTAGAGGTCGGCCCTTGGTTGTAACATTGTTGTGGTTAAATTTGGGCAATGGGCAAAATAAAGGTCGACCCATTTTTTGAGAGGGTGGCCCGAAGAGAGTGACATTAGCACAATTTGGCTAGAAGAGTTACCAAAACAATGGTTAGCCCATGAATTGAGAGGTTCACTCCCTAACTTATATAACATAGCAAATTACTACGAAGTAAAATAGAATAATTGCATTGCTTAATGTTAAGTATACACTATGCATGTCTATATTTACACCGTTAATTGTAGACTATGAAATGTAAATGAAGCTCGTTTGTAAAGTTTCAAAGATAAACGATGTATTAATATATGATGGTCATAGGCATGATAATCAGTTTTGTTATAAGTAAGTTGGTTTATGCAGTGTTATTAAGAAATTAGTTAATTGTTTCAGCTTGACTAAAGGTTCATGCTTCTAAACAGGGGCTGTACATGATTGAGTAGCATTTAAATGGATCCAAGTAATACAATTTATTGTTATCTGCACATTGGAGGAGAGCTAGTAAGGGATGAACATGGCAATGTGGAATATATGGGTGGGAGACGAGAGGGTCTAAGTTTAGAACGATCAATGACATATAATGATTTTGTTTCAAGGATTTGTGGGAAAATGAACATCAATATAGTGGGACCAACATTTTCATATACTCTCCCGTTTGATTTATATGCACTTCAACCATTGAAAAATGATGAAGACTTGACAAACATGTTTCAATTTAGTGACCGATGTGCACGTGTATATATATGTTTAGCATCAACAGTTGAAGACGATGAAACGATTGAGAATGGAGGACAAGGGTAAGTGTAGACCCCCATTTGGGGCTCATTTTTTGCAGCTGACTTTGGACAGGTGTCACAATCTCAAGGAACCACGTGTCACCTGGTAATTGGCTTTTAGTGAATCAGGTAGTGGAGCTAAAGGAGCCAATGAATGGTTGACACCTGAGGGAGATATTGGCAGAGAGGAGAGGGGAGCCTTGCAGCTGTGGTCTGAGAGTTCTCTTTTGGGATTCCAGGAGGAGTTTCTGGAGCTTCAAAGGAGGATAACCAGAGAGGGGCTTTTCTTTTTCTGGGTTTCTGGAGGCTGTTGAGAGAGCAGAGAACATTGTGAGTAGTTTTGAGAGACTGGAGAGGAGGCTGTTGCAGAAGGTGCTGAGGGAAGGCATTTTCGTGGTGGCTTTACAAAGATATGTAGAGGACACACCTGGGAAGAGGAAGACTCAGGTACCATTTCTATAGTTATGTTTATTTTTTCCATGTTCATGCCCTTTTCATGGTGATATCTGAATGTCAAGTGAGATTCTATCTTGGTGTTTGAATGTATTTGCTTGGATTTCACTTGACTCATCTTTGAATTCTAACCTGTTTTGTGTCCTCTGTTTTGAGATCTCTAATGAGATGTTGGCATTCCCACCTCTGTTTTTGTTTTAAAACTTACTTGAAAAATCGTTTTGACCCCCTCCTACATTTGAACTCATTGATGGACATGTGAAATGAAGCTTGTATGGATTCATTTGGTCCCCATTGTCTGTGTTCTACTTTGGTCATCTTCCCCTGTTCCTGGTAGTCATCCATGGCATGCACCTGATTCATCATCTCCGCGTGAAGAAGATATATGAGAGCTGTCAGTGGGTCATTCTGGGTCTATTCTATCTCAGTGTGTTCTTGCTGTTTGAGAGTCTCCAATTTCTGGTTCATTTGATGGTCTCTGAATAGCTGGCATCGTTGATGGAACCATTGTGGTATGAGATGGCAATTTGATAATAATAAATGAAAATTTTGTGGGGAAGATGATATGCGATCAAGAGAAGTGTCCTCAGAAACACCACTTTGATTGTCACCACCCGTCAAACTGATGAGAAAGCTTCCCATCTACTGACTGACTCACCGGAATCTCACTCTATTCACCGGAAACTGCCGACCCATTTCGCCGGAGACTCACCATCATGGACGTTGACTTCTAGGCTTCAAGGATTCACTCGGTCAAGCACCTCACTGCTGTCCAAGCTGCTCGCCTCACCATTCTCCATCAGATTCAAAATAATTCAGTCGGATGTTGCCACGCTGGGTAAAGCAAGCACATGGCACGAAGAGCATGGCCATGCATGGACCCCCCATGAGACTATTTTCAAAACCTATTACCCCTCATGTCCATCACCATTCTCATCCATTATCTTTCATACCCATTATTTTTTTCATTACCCATCAAACTATCCGTCAAACCCATTTTCTTACTCTAAGACCTTCTCATATCTATTATCCTTTTCCTCACCACCCCACCTTCATTATCTCATACCCGAGCATACCACCAATCCTTCCAATGCCCATCTCACTCGCATGTCTTCATTAAAGAACCCATCCAACTAATCCCATCTTGTATCTTCATTACCCACTGGTGTGCATGCATGTAATGACAAGTTGCAGGTTGTTTCCTTGAGGAGAAAACCAGAGGCGTCTGAAAAGAATCTAAGCATTATCTCCGCTTGAAGACTCGGGGCATGGCGGTGGTGTTCGGGTAAGAGCGTCAACTGAGTCAGTCGACTCAGCTGGGTCTGTGAGACAGTGTTTTGGAACTCACCAAGTCAACTCAGGAACGGAACAGTGATCTCCTCTTATGGGTGGTTCGGATCTCGTCGGTTTTTAACTCGGCTAGGACTTCGCTGCCGTCGCCGGAGCTCGCGTACTTCATGGTGTCGCATATCTGTTGGGCCAGCAACGTGCTGGTCACGTGGGAGTCCCTCGAGAAGGTCATCTCCGGCTCCGTCTACTTCTAACTTCGCCAATGCCGAGTTAGTGACGCTTTCACAGAATCATGTTGTCCCTTTCGTACACTCCGGTGGGTTCTTAAAGGCTAGTGAAGATGTCGGTGTGATGTTTAATGAGATTGGTACAGCTGTCTATACTCTCGGGCAAAGGTTGAAACCTTATCTTCCACAAATGAAGGATCCTCATGCTAGACAAAATGGCGACACCACCTCAAATGCGATGGGAGGAACTTCTAAAGTTGAAGAGACTCTACCAGAACAAGGGGAAAATTCTGTTCCTTTATTTCCGCATACATATAGAAAGGTCCAGATGATAGAAAGATCTCCACAATGGGCTTGCCCACAGGTGCATCGAGCAGGTCTCATACGCTATTGGTGTGCCCGAGCCTCTATTCGTATTTGTTGACACATATGCCACTGGACAGATGCCAGACAAGGAGATTCTCAAGATTGTGAAAGAGAGCTTTGATTTCAGGCCTGGAATGATTGCCATTAACCTGGATCTCAAGGGGGGTGGCAATGACGGGTTCTTGAAGATGGTTGCATACGGGCACCTTCAAAGAGATGACCCAACTTCACATGGGAAGTTATGAAGCCTCTCAAGGCAAAGGACGACGAGCACCGAGAGGGAGAGTGAGGTTTCAGAGGTCGAGTTTCTTGAATGCGGATGGGTTCAGTTTCTTAGACGACTCCACGGTTGCTTGCACCTAGGAGACCTTTGAAGATGGACCTCCCAAAAGTTTTCTCAGTGGACAAACTCATCACTGTGGCATCATCAGAATGAAATGTCTGCATGAAAGATCCCTAGGCCGTCCATGGCCTGAGCTTAGTTCAATGGATGAACACGCAGCAAAATCCTCCTTTGGGTATCTCTCCTACCACATCGGTCAAAGCCTCGAGAAGATCAACCAAGACACAGATCGTGTTTTCTTCATCAGCACAAAAGAAGGCTAAGTGTCTGCCATGCCTCATAATTCTTTGGTTCATAGCCAGTTTTCTGCACTTCCACAACAGCCGGTACAGCCTCAAATTCAGCTTCCACCCCAAGGCCACAACCAAGCTCTACAACAAGCCACATTTGCTGGACAGTCAGGAGTTACGGCGCTTCCATCTGTACGCCCACAGCCGCCAGCCAAATTGCCTGTTAGGCCACAAATTCAGGTGGCATCTTCCTCTTCTTTGAAACATCAAATGCAATCCTCTTTGTTATAACAACCAGGACAGTTTGGATCTACAAATTCAGGGCATAATAGTCAGCTGGTTATTCCAAATGCAACTCTTCGACCTACACTTATGATTCGTCCTTCATTCCCAGATCCAGGCTTTCAGCCTGGTTCCTCAACATTTTCGAGCATTCCGGAGGCAACTAATAACAATGCTGATAGATCTTCTCAAGTTACTAATAACACCCATTCAAACATGCCTTCGGGGTTATCTATGAAAAAAAGCATGGCCTGTGATACTTCTGAACCAATGAATCACCCTTCAAAAATGGTGAAATTGGATGATGGACGGAGGGCCTCTTTTTCTGCTGTGGGTTTGAATTTATCTACCAGTTCTGCATCTACATCTGGACCATCCCAAGTTCTTGGAATTGGCTCAGTCTCTGCAAACCAAATAAGTAAAGCAGAAGAAGTGCAACACATGGATAAGAAGGTCCCTCAGTTGCAGCTTCCACCTGAGATTGAGTCAGCCTTGCTGCAGCAAGTATTGAACCTGACACCAAAGCAGCTAAGTTTACTGCCACCAGAACAGCAGCAAGAAGTCATTCAGCTCCAGCAAATGCTTCGATGAGTGCTGTTCCTTCTGACTCGGGCTGACACTGCATGTAAGATACACAATGAGCAGCCATTGTAATCAGCCCAGGCAAACTTCTCCATCCTCGGTTCCAGGAAAGGAGAGCTGGTGATTAGATTATGATTGTAAAATTATTCTTCACATAAGAGGAGACAGTGAGAGAATTGAGGTGCTGGAAAAGGAAGTCAGAGAAGAGAAGGGTGTGGGGAAAATGATGATATCAGCAACAGAGTTAAGGAAACGATTTGGGTTTGCAACGCCTGGGTTGATGGGTAAAATGCATGTGATTGGAAAAGTGAGCAGGGCCCATAACTCCATTATTTGATCTGGTAACTATTTGAATACCCCACTTTCTCTGCATGGTCACCTTTGGGGCCACGTACCATCTCCTATTTTATTACCCTTTATTTTCATGCCCAATTGCTTCAAATAATTTTCCAAATTCCTTTATTCAAATAACCTTTTGGATTTTAGTATTCTTTTATAAATTCGACTCCGTATTTTCCTTCATCCTTAGAATATTTAGGTTCTAAGAGTCTCATCTTCCAATAAAAATTTGGCCGCCATTTTCTTTTCGGCGAGCCACTTTCGAATTTTTCATGATTTCAAAATGTTTTAAAATAAGTGTGAATTTATTTTTCGTAATTCTTGGTGATAGAATTTACGAAATTAATTCATACAAAAATAAACGGGCTTTGGTGGGGGCCCCACATCAAATAAATTTTCATCAAAATAAAAGTGAATTTGAATGAAGTGTCATGCGCGCCTTTGATGATTTTGTATTCGATTTAGTGACATGTGAGCTATGTTTATGCTCTTTAGTTTGCACTAACCCCATCTTGTGATAGCGCGTTGCCGTTTGCTGATCAGGTACGCATCCACTTCCACTTCGGTTATTCTCTATGCATGTTCTGATACTCATATGTGCATGATTGATTCGAGTATTCATTGATTTTCTCACTGATTGCCATGTCAACTTCATTTTATTAGTAGAGACCCGACTTTAGGGACTTAGAGGGGTGCTACGGTCTTTACCGTACCTTCCTGATAAGTAACCTGACCCCCGAACCCGATCCGGTTTTTCACAGACCATCTTTTCCAAAATAAGGAGTCACACTTAGGGTTTTTCTTTCTTATTTTGTTTACCCTTTAAAAATAAAACAAAAATAAGTGGCGACTCCAAGTCATTTTTCATAATAAATAAAATCAATTTTTCAAAATAAAAAGCGAGTTTCACCATCGAGTGGGAAACGCATTGAGCCGAAATGCGAGGTCCACAGTAAGTTATATAAAAAAATATATAATCTTAAATGATTCCATGTATTTATTTATTTTGTAATATTTATGTTTATTCATTAGATGTTTTAATGCAGCTTGAACGAAACAATCGTAGGGTCTAACTCACCGGTCCCATATTCAACAAGAGATGTTGATATTAGAATGCAATCACGAGGATTTCATCAAAGATGTGCTGAATCACATGTTGGTCCACTAGAGTCAAGCCGTTTTGAGAGTGCAATATTGGGTAGTGGACATACCTTCTCAACTGCAAATGAATTTCGGGATGCAATATATCTCATGTCAGTAGGAGACCGTTTTAGATATAAGTTTAAGAGGAATTGTCTTAAGCATATGACTATAATATGTGTTGTTGAAGGATGCCATTGGAAAGTAACTGCTCGTGCTATTGGGAGAACAAAAATAGTTCAAGTGCATACATTTAGAAATGAACATAACCATTCTTTAGAAGATGTGTCAATTTCCGAACCAGTAGTTCGTTGTAATCGAGCCACAGCTATGATTGATGAAGTTATTCGTTCAAATCTAGATTACTTACCCCGTCAAATATGTAAAGACTTTCGTCGACAATACGGAATGCAATTGAATTATTGTCAAGCATGGAACTTGAAAGAGAAGGCTAAAGAACGAATTCATGGTGTGCCGCAATGTTCATATAAGTTGTTACCTTGGTTATGTACAAGGCTTATTGAAACAAATTCAGGGACGATTGCTGAATATAGATGTTCGGATGATGGTCATTTTATGCAATTGTTTGTTGCCCTTTCAGTGTCAATACATGGGTTTCAACTGGGATGTCGGCCTATTATATCAATAGATTCATCCCACATGAGTGGGCCATACAAGGGTGCTTTATTTTCAGCTTCTTCCTATGTGCTGACGATGACATGTTTCCACTTGCTTATGACTTATTTAGCTCTGAGAATTACGAGGATTGGCTTTGGTTTTTAAAGAAATTGAAGATGGTCATAGGTGAAATAGATGTTATAATAATATCTGATAGGCACCAAGGGATTATCTGTAGTGTTTCAGAGGTATTTGGTAGTGAAAACCATGCACATTGCTATCGTCACATTAAAGAAAACTTTAGTAGCTTTCTAACAAAGCTGAACACTACAGGGAGGAAAGGAAAGGAAAATGCTTTGCAAATGCTTGATTCTATCGCCTATGCTAGGTTAGATTGTGATTATGAGGTTGCAATGGATACTTTAAGGACATTTAATCATGATTTGGCGAAGTGGGTTGAAGAAAATAACCCTCAACATTGGGCAATCTCTAAATTTAAGAAGATGCGTTGGGATAAGATGACAAGTAATTTGGTCGAGTCTTTCAATTCTTGGTTAAGACATGAATGACACCATAACATTTGTGTTTTCTTCATCGAGCATATGGATAAGTTAGGATCTCTTTTAGTCGAGCATAAAAATGGACTTGTAAAATGGAATGGGTGCATTGGTCCTAAAATAGAAGAAAAAATTGCATTGAACATTGGAAAAGGTGAAAATTATATCACTTATTTACACTTGGGTAGTTCGATGAAAGTATCCAATGGAAAAGCATTCCTGGAAGTGGACTTAATGGAGCGAACTTGCACATGTAAAGCATGGCAAATGTCTGGAATCCCATGTGATCATGCTTGTGCAGCTATACGGCGAATGGGGTTTGATGTATCTGATTATGTTGATGACTGGTATAAGTATAATTTGCAAGAAAAGATATACTCTGGAAGCATGCGTACTTTGGTAACGCATGACATGCCAATGATTGATGAAGATGGAACCGTTCGTGATGCCTTGGGTTATACTTATCCCTTTCTTAATCCTCCAACCACAAAGCGACCTCCTAGAAGACCTAGGAAACGTCGAATCGAATCTCAATTCATGTAAAAAAAAAACGGTTCATTGTTCTCGTTGTAATCAACCTGGGCATAATCGTGCGACATGTAACAACCCATTGTTGTAAGTTTTTTTTTATTAAACTTCATAATGTAAGATCGACTTTATATTAGTATGAAATAGTTTGGTAATCTTCGTTGTTGTTTCCTTGATTATAAGCAATGAGTAATTTATTGGATTTGAAGTGTTTGGTGTACATATATTGTGATTGTATGTTGTTCTTCAATATTATGGGATATGTTACATGATAATGTAATTGTAATAGCAAAATATGTACCTTGGTCATTATTGTTCAAAGATGGCATTGAAGTGACATAGATTCATATGGCGTCCTTGGCAAAAAAACGAGATTGTTAACTAGTGGGCATAATCGTGGCCAACCTTTACATGTAGGGGCTGCTGCTTTTTGGCTGATGACCCTTAAGCATATTATTTAGTTTTGTGTGAAATGGGCAGTAGCCAAAATAAGGTTGTGCCTGTTAGATCATAGGCAACCCTATCGTTTTTCATCTTTAAAATTGGTTTCGTGTTATGTGAGGTGTCTGTAAAAGGGAGGTTGAACCATTAACACCATGGGAAGGCATTCGAGCATTAGTTTAGTATGTTATGTGCAGAAGGCAATCTAGGGGCACACCTTCCATTTGAAAGGCATGCCTATGTGTTAATGATATTATATAACTATGCTACATGCAGAAGGCAAAGCAGGGGTGTACCCTTGGTTGCATAGGTATGCCCATGGGTATGATAACTTTATTGGGAAATTCTATATGCAGTATGCAAAGTAGGGGCACACCCTTGATTTTAGGGGCATGCCTGTTGCTAAAACCATTATATTGGTAGGCTATGTGCAGTAGTCAACCTAAGAGCAAAACCTTGATGGAAGACACATAAATGTGGGTGAAAAACTTCTTTTTGTTAAGCTACTTGTAGTAGGAAAAAAAAAGACATGACTCTCTGTCAGAGGCATGCCTTTAGGATGACTAGAGTTGAGGTGTGGGTTGGGCAGTAAGGCAAATGGAGGCATACTGATAGCTTAAAAGGTTGGCCCTTGATGTTCATATGAAATAAACGTTGGAAATGATTCCTTGTTGATTCAAAATCATAGATTTTTTCTAAATATTTATCATTTAAAAAAAAAATTAATTGTTCAATTTTCAATTTATTTTTTATTATCTTAATTTTTTAACTACTTTTTTTTATTTAGCTCATTAATAATTTTTTTTATTTATCCGTTTACTTTTATTTAATTTCAAATTTTGTATTTTTAAATATTACAAAAATAGTTGTACTTAGAATATGCTACAATATAACAAAAAATATAACGAAGTCCTAATATTTTATAACTTAAAATTAATTTGATTAGATAAATGATTAATAATTTTAATCATTTAAATAAATTAATTTTAATAGAAAAATTGCCACCACATATTTGTAATAAATTTTTAGAAATCATATATCAAATCAAATATTTGATATAAATCAATTTAGTTTTTATTTAAAATGTAATAAAATATTTTTTAATAAAAGTATTTTTTTAATTTTAAAATAAATAACTTAAATATATTAAATGAAATTATGACTCATCCATGCTCAGATGGGGGTCCCGGAATCACTAAACTCGGATGTACCAAATTTAATGAAGGATGTACCAAATTTTGTGAAGGATGTACCAAGGGTTCGAAAATGCGTTCCGAAGTGGGGATCGACCCCTAATCACTTTGTTATGGGTTTCTAAATGAAATTATGGTCCATCCATGGTCAGATGGGGGTCCCAAAATCACTAGGCTCAAATGTACCAAATTTAATAAAGGATATACCAAGGGTCCGAAAATGCGTCACGAAGTGTGGATCAACCCCCAATCACTTTGTTATGGGTTTCTAAAAGAAATTATCGACCATCCATGTTGAAATGGGGGTTCAAAATCTATCGGATCGGATGTACCAAATTTAATGAAGGATGTACCAAATTTAATTAAGGATGTACCAAATTTTGTTAAGGATGTACCAAGGGTCCAAAAATGCGTTCCGAAGTGGGGATCGACCCCAAATCACTTTGTTATGGGTTTCTAAATGAAATAGTGGCTCATCCATGGTCAAAAGGGGGTCTCGAAATCACTAGGCTCGGATGTACCAAATTTAATGAAGGATGTACCAAATTTTGTGAAGAATGTACCGAGAGTCCGAAAATGCGTTTCGAAGTGAGGATCGACTTCCAATCATTTTGTTATGGGTTTCTAAACGAAATTATGGACCATCCATGTTGAAATGGGGGTCTTGGAATCTGTTAGATTGGATGTACCAAATTTAATGAAGGATGTACCAAATTTTGTGAAGGATGTACCAAATTTTGTTAAGGATGTACCAAGGGTTCCAAAGTGTGATCCAAAGTCGGGATCGGGCCCAAATAACTTTGTTATGGGTTTCTAAATGAAATAGTGGCTCATCCATGGTCAGAAGAGGGTCCCGGAATCACTAAGATCGGATGTACCAAATTTAATGAAGGATGTACCAAAGGTCCGAAAATGAGTCACGAAGTGGGGATCGACCCCCAATCACTTTGTTATGGGTTTCTAAAAGCAATTATGGACCATCCATGTTGAAATGGAGGTCTCGGAATCCATCGGATCGGATGTACCAAATTTAATGAAGGATGTACCAAGGGTCCAAAAATGCGTTCCGAAGTGGGGATCGCCCCCAAATCACTTTGTTATGGGTTTCTAAATGAAATAGTGGCTCAACCATGGTCAGAAGAGGGTCCTGAAATCATTAAGCTCGGATGTACCAAATTTAATGAAGGATGTACCAAGGATCCGAAAATGAGTCACGAAGTGGGGATTGACCCCTAATCACTTTGTTATGGGTTTCTAAAAGCAATTATGGACTATCTATGTTGAAATGGGGTCTCGGAATCTGTCAGATCGGATATACCAAATTTAATGAAGGATGTACCAAATTTAATTAAGAATGTACCAAATTTTGTTAAGGATGTACCAAGAGTCTAAAAATGCGTTCCGAAGTGGGGATCGACCCCAAATCACTTTGTTATGGGTTTCTAAATGAAATTATGAACCATCCATGTTGAAATGGGGGTCTCAGAATCTGTCAGATCGGATGTACCAAATTTAATGAAGGATGTACCAAATTTTGTGAAGGATATACCAAATTTTGTGAATGATGTACCAAGGGTCCAAAAATGCTTTCCGAAGTGGGGATCGACCCCCAATCACTTTGTTATGGGTTTCTAAATGAAATTATGGACCATCCATGTTGAAATGGGGGTCTCCGAATCTGTCAGATCGGATATACCAAATTTTGTGAGGGATGTACCAAATTTTGTTAAGGATGTACCAAGGGTTCCAAAGTGCGATCCGAAGTGGGGATCGGCCCCAAATCACTTTGTTATGGGTTTCTAAATTAAATAGTGGCTCATCCATGGTTAAAAGGGGGTCCCGAAATCACTAGGCTCGGATGTACTAAATTTAATGAAGGATGTACCAAATTTTGTGAAGAATGTACCGAGGGTCCGAAAATGCATTTCGAAGTGAGGATCGACTCCCAATCACTTTGTTATGGGTTTCTTAAAGAAATTATGGACCATCCATGTTGAAATGGGGGTCTCGGAATCTGTCGGATCGGATGTACCAAATTTAATGAAGGATATACCAAAATTTGTGAAGGATGTACTAAATTTTGTGAATGATGTACCAAGGGTCCAAAAATGCTTTCCGAAGTGGGGATCGACCCCAAATCACTTTTTTATGGGTTTTTAAATGAAATAGTGGCTCATCCATGGTTAGAAGGGGGTCCCGGAATCACTAAGTTCGGATGTACCAAATTTAATGAAGGATGTACCAAATTTTGTGAAGGATGTACCAATGGTCCGAAAATGCGTTCCGAAGTAGGGATCGACCCCCAATCACTTTGTTGCGGGTTTCTAAATGAAATTATGGACCATCCATGTTGAAATGGGGGTCTCGGAATTTGTCAGATCGGATGTACCAAATTTAATGAAGAATGTACCAAATTTTGTGAAGGATGTACCAAATTTTGTTAAGGATGTACCAAGGGTTCCAAAATGTGATCCGAAATCGGGATCAGCCCCAAATCACTTTGTTATGGGTTTCTAAATGAAATAGTGGCTCATCCATGGTCAGAAGAGGGTCCCGCAATCACTAAGATCGGATGTACCAAATTTAATGAAGGATGTACCAAAGGTCCGAAAATGAGTCATGAAGTGGGGATCGACCCCCAATAACTTTGATATAGGTTTCTAAAAGCAATTATGGACCATCCATGTTGAAATGGGGGTCTCGGAATCCATCGGATCGGATGTACCAAATTTAATGAAGGATGTACCAAATTTAATTAAGGATGTACCAAATTTTGTTAAGGATGTACCAAGGGTCCAAAAATGCGTTCCGAAGTGGGGATCGGCCCCAAATCACTTTGTTATATTTTTCTAAATGAAATAGTGGCTCATCCATGGTCAAAAGGGGGTCCCGAAATCATTAGGCTCGGATGTACCAAATTTAATGAAGGTCGTACCAAATTTTGTGAAGAATGTACCGAGGGTCCGAAAATGCGTTTCGAAGTGAGGATCGACTTCCAATCACTTTGTTATGGGTTTCTTAAAGAAATTATGGACCATCCATGTTGAAATGGGGGTCTCGGAATCTGTCGGATCGGATGTACCAAATTTAATGAAGGATGTACCAAATTTTGTGAAGGATGTACCAAATTTTGTGAATGATGTACCAAGGGTCCAAAAATGCTTTTCGAAGTGGGGATCGACCCCAAATCACTTTGTTATGGGTTTTTAAATGAAATAGTGGCTCATCCATGGTCAGAAGCGGGTCCCGGAATCACTAAGCTCGGATGTACCAAATTTTGTGAAGGATGTACCAAGGGTCCGAAATTGCGTTTCGAAGTGGGGATCGACCCCCAATAACTTTGTTATGGGTTTCTAAATGAAATTATGGACCATCCATGTTGAAATGGGGGTCTTGGAATCTGTCAGATCGGATGTACCAAATTTAATGAAGGATGTACCAAATTTAATTAAGGATGTACCAAATTTTGTTAAGGATGTACCAAGGGTCCAAAAATGCGTTCCAAAGTGGGGATTGACCCCAAATCACTTTGTTATGGGTTTCTAAATGAAATTATGGACCATCCATGTTGAAATGGGGGTATAAGAATCTGTCAGATCAGATGTACCAAATTTAATGAAGGATGTACCAAATTTTGTGAAAGATGTACCAAATTTTGTGAAAGATGTACCAAATTTTGTTAAGGATGTACCAAGGGTTCCAAAGTGTGTTCCGAAGTCAGGATCGGCCCCAAATCACTTTGTTATGGGTTTCTAAATGAAATAGTGGCTCATCCAGTGTCAGATGGGGGTCCCGGAATCACTAGGCTCGGATGTACCAAATTTGGTACATCAGATTCGACCGATTCCCGAACCCCCATTTCAATATGGATAGACCATAATATCTTATAGAAACCCATAAGAAAGTGATTGGGGGTCGATTCCCACTTCGGAACGCATTTTCAGACCCTTGGTACATTCTTCACAAAATTTGGTACATCCTTCATTAAATTTGGTACATCCGATCCGATGGATTCCGAGACCCCCATTTCAACATGGATTGTCCATAATTGCTTTTAGAAACCCATAACAAAGTGATTTGGGGCCGATCCCCACTTTGGAACACATTTTTAGACCCTTGGTACATCCTTAACAAAATTTGGTACATTCTTAATTAAATTTGGTACATCCTTCATTAAATTTGGTACATCCGATCGGACAGATTCCAAGAACCCCATTTCAACATGGATGGTCCATAATTGCTTTTAGAAACCCATAACAAAGTGATTGGGGGTCAATCCCCACTTTGTGACTCATTTTCGGATACTTGGTATATCCTTCATTAAATTTGGTACATCCGATCTTAGTGATTCTGGGACCCTCTTCTGACCATGGATGAGCCACTATTTCATTTAGAAACCCATAACAAAGTGATTTGGGGCCGATCCCCACTTCGGAACGCATTTTTAGACCCTTGGTACATTCTTAATTAAATTTGGTACATCCGATCCGATGGATTCCAAGACCCCCATTTCAACATGGATGGTCCATAATTGCTTTTAGAAACCCATAACAAAGTGATTGGGGGTCGATCTCCACTTCGTGACTCATTTTCGGACCTTTGGTACATCCTTCATTAAATTTGGTACATCCGATCTTAGTGATTCCGAGACCCTCTTCTGACCATGGATGAGCCACTATTTCATTTAGAAACCCATAACAAAGTGATTTGGGGCCGATCCTGACTTCGGATCACACTTTGGAACCCTTGGTACATCCTTAATAAAATTTGGTACATCCTTCACAAAATTTGGTACATCCTTCATTAAATTTGGTACATCCGATCTGACAGATTCTAATACCCTCATTTCAACATGGGTGGTCCATAATTTCATTTAGAAACCCATAACAAAGTGATTTGGGGCCGATACCCACTTCGGAATTCATTTTTGGACCCTTGGTACATCCTTAACAAAATTTGGTACATCCTTAATTAAATTTGGTACATCCTTCATTAAATTTGGTACATCCGATCTGACAGATTCCGAGACCCCCATTTCAACATGGATGGTCCATAATTTCATTTAGAAACCCAGAACAAAGTGATTGGGGGTCAATTCCCACTTCGGAACGCATTTTCCGACCCTTGGTACATCCTACACAAAATTTGGTACATCCTTCATTAAATTTGGTACATCCGAGCCTAGTGATTTCGGGACCCCCTTTTGACCATGGATGAGCCACTATTTCATTTAGAAACCCATAACAAAGTGATTTGGGGCCGATGCCCACATCGGAACGCATTTTTAGACCCTTGGTACATCCTTAACAAAATTTGGTACATCCTTAATTAAATTTGGTACATCCTTCATTAAATTTGGTATATCCAATTTGACAGATTTCGAGACCCCCATTTCAACATGGATGGTCCATAATTTCATTTAGAAACCCAGAACAAAGTGATTGGGGGTCGATCCCCACTTCGGAACGCATTTTTGGACCCTTGGTACATCCTTCATAAAATTTGGTACATCCTTCATTAAATTTGGTATATCTAAGCCTAATGATTCCGGGACCCCATTATTGTCATGGATGGACCACAATTTAATTTGGCAACCCATAAGTGATTTATTTCAAAATTGAAAAAATACTTTTTTTAAAACATATTTTATTACATTTTAAATAAAAACTAAATCGATTTATATCAAATATTTGATTTGAGATATGATTTCTAAAAATTTATTACAAATATGTGGTGACAATTTTTCAATTAACATTAATTTATTTAAATAATTAAAATTATTAATCATTTATCTAATCAAATTAATTTTAAGTTATAAAATATTAGGACTTCATCATTTTTTTTATTGTAGCAAATTCTTAGTACAACTATTTTTGTAATATTTAAAAATACAAAATTTTGAAATTAAATAAAAGTAAACGGGTAAATAAAGAAAAAGTAATAATGAGCTAAATAAAAAAAGTAGTTAAAAAATAAAGATAATATAAAATAAAATGATAACATAAATTTGAAATAAAGTATTAGGTAATGACAACATTTTTTTGTAGGAATGAGCATGAAGGAAAACTATGGCCACCGCCTTCATGTCATACACATCCCCAATGGTATGATAAACTTTGGAATCTTATGTTATATGCAATACACAAATAAGGGCCTATCCTTTATTTCACAGGCATGCCTATGTGTCGAAGATGCCATGTGCAATAACCAAATTAGGGGCACACCTTTGACATGCATGCAGGTGGGTGAAAACCTAATCGTAGTTATTATTTGTGCAGTATCAAAAAGATAAGCATGCCCCTTGTGCAGGTGGCATGCCTTCATAGTGACTTTATTTTACTTGTTGATTGGATGGTATGGTCATGGGAGGCAGACCCAACGCATGAAGGGCTGGCCCTACACATTCACATTGAAATAAAATGTATGGAGAATTGCTTCATATGTGTTGAAGCCTAAAATATAGAGTCAATACATACTAAGATTGGAAAATAGGCAAAATGTCATTCAGACATTCAAAATAACTTAAACCAACCTCATAACTAGCATCACATTTACACATAAATATTGCATAGAGTGTTGACAATTGGTGCAAGAGAGTATAAAGTTTACCGATGATTAATGAAAGCATGCATATCGATAAGCATTGGAAAGCGTTAAAGTAAAAGGAGTTAAGAAGTTGTTTGAGAACGAGATTTTATAAACTTATTACAAAATCCATGAAAATGTTGTGCGCACACATACGCATTCGGTTGTAAGACGGCTAGAAACTAAGGTTACTCCTCTCCATCAGTCGGTGCATCTTCGTCTTCTTCATCTCCACCATCATCATCACCATCTTCCTCGTCATGTGTCTGTGATGGCGTAGGAGGTAGAGCATCAAGGTGCAATACTTTCCATGCTGCAATGGAACGATCGCATTGTGGACACACAATCTTCAATTGATTGTTCATTGATTTGTACATTGCGTAAATATCCCCAAGCTGCGAACTTTTAGTTGACCTACGCGAAGAAGAGGATGATGTTTGTTTGTCTATCGACATTTTCATGCGCATAGGTTGCATGCGCGGGATTGACTCATAAGGCAGTGTCTTGAAATCCAATCCTGCATTTTGTAAAAGCAAGCAAACAGTTGAACCATATGGTAATGCATGTGTGCTCACATTACTACGCCGTGCCTCTATCATGTTATGGCAAATAAGTGCGGGCAAATTAATTTTACTACGACGTGCCATGTGGAACAGAATATGCAGAACATATAGTGTAAGCTCATTAAGATGACCCTTCTTATTCAAGACAGTATGAAACAATATCAGACTTAGAATCCTATATTTTGGAAGTAGAGATCTACGTTCAACGCTTGTACCCAACTGAAAAGAATGGCTGCATAATTCCTTTGTTATTGTGTCTAACATTGCCTTTATATCAATCTCTGGAATACAAAAGTTAATAGATTTCTTAGGTGTTTCCAGAGAGAAGGTGCGTCCAATAAGGGATGGGGAAACTCGCACAACAACTCCCTTGAATGAAGTGTGAAATGAATATTTCTCCTCGTCAACATTTCTGATATTGTTATAGAATGCTTGCACAAGAGTTGGATAACATTCTTGCGTTAGCTGTATAAAAGGTCTCAATTTGTAAAAATCTAGTAACTCAGCAACGCCATGTTCTTCAAACCCAGCAATGAGTATGACATGCTCAACGGCAATTGGTCGTTTTGCTATGAGCTTATCACATTCGTGCTCATCAGGTGGGTGGCGAGGCATGAAAGGGTCATGTTGGATTTCCTCAGGTACAGTTGACGTTGAGCCATGTCTAACCTTCTTTTTAGGTGGCATGATGTTTGGTCCTTGTAATGGCACTACATATTGTTAAAAATTCAGTGATGGAAGTTAGAGATGAAAAGTTTCAATTCATTGCATCCAAGCCAACCACAAATAGCTTAAAAAGGAATTCAAGCAACTCCCAAAAGAGTGGTTGCCACAACCAAGAGAAAATATGTGCAGAAAATAATGAAAAACAAACCTTATTATTGTTGTTATTGTAGCAAACTGTTGACGATTAAGCCAGTGAAAATCTTAGAGTGAAATGGTAGATTAACTACAATGGAGGAATGGGTGGGTGGAAGAGGGAGATTGTGATGTGCAACGTGTATAGGTAGTAGAATATGAGGTGTAAATGGGAATGAATATGAGTTGTTGAGGATGTGATGTCAACCAAACTGAGTAAATGGTTGAAGTTGGAATGGAGGTCCGCCTGTGCAAGAGATGTAGCTAGTACATACATGCATTTAATGTTCCATAATGAGTGCATAGTTACAAGTCACTAAAATTGGATGGGATGAAACAATGTGAATGAAGTCTTCTACAAGCCTACAATTGGAGACTATCATTATGTGGAGTGAATGTGAAGTTATTATGTGGTAGGTGCATCATAAATATTGGTAATATGAAGTCTTCTACAAGCCTACAATTGGAGACTATCATTATGTGGAGTGAATGTGAAGTTATTATGTGGTAGGTGCATCATAAATATTGGTAATATGTTGACCTCTAGTTATTAATTGTCCACTGTGGTACAATCAAATCAAATGCAACAAAAGTTTTTCAAGTTTTTGTTCTCTTTGACATAAAATGGCCAAATATTTATCAAATAAGTGTAATGTAGTTGATATAAGTATGAATAAATATAATATTTATTAAATTTTTATAAGAAAAGTAGCATTAATTGATTTAATATATTTAAGAGATTTATTTTAAAATTAAAAAATACGTATATTAAAACATATTTTATGACATTTTAAAAACTTTAAAAAATGTATCATTAAATTATTAAAAATGCTAAAAAAAACTTTCACAATTGACAAAAAATGCGCATGGACTCCAATTTTTTTTCCCACAAAAACAGTAGTAGAAGTTTATTTAATTCAATTTGGAAAAAAATGACCCATATCATTAAAAATAATTATTTTTAAAAATCATCCGTAAATATAAAATTCTATGGCTTTATTACTCTGATAGCTACACATAGAAGCTAATCACCTTGCTAAACAAAGATTTATTGCCAGTATGATATTTTCCATCATGTCAAACGCTGCACGAGTATGAAATTTCATTTTGTAAATGCTTATATCATCCACAATCATTTAAACCTCCATAAATGATCAATAACTATTTGTATTTCATGGCATTGGCAGAATTGAACCTTTTGGGAATACAAGAAATAATGTTGATGGGACAAAATTAGAACTTCTAACAAAGTACATAAATTGGAAAGGTAAGACAAACTTGAGAAACCAAGAAAGAACCACCAGATTTAGCACACATTTAGGGTTCCATTATGAACTTTCATCATGAAACATATCCTAGAATCAATAGCTAGCTATAGTCCCCAATGCAAACCAATTGGCATCTTTTGCAGTAGAAATACTGGTGGTTGATGAGCCCAATCACAGAACTTCATGAGCTTTCCCATAATACCTGTTTATAAACGGTGCCTGAAAGGCATTCCAAACAACAATAATTACTATTTAAAGATTAATGAGTCATACTTATTTCCTAAAAAATATGTAGAGAGGGCACAAATAAGATAATGCAATTAGCATTCATTAACAAGTGTCTGCTCTAATAGAAGAGGCCAAATTCATTGATATGCTACAACCAATCAACTATTTTTTATACTTATTCACAGAATGGATGACAAAACATACCCTCAATAAACCATGGCCAAGTGAAAACAAGGTGACTCAACAGAAAAAACTCAACTTAATTAGCTAAGTAAAAGTCAAACCATTTAGAAATAGTGTCATATTGATCCATTTGGATACCAAGGAAAAGACATGTTATGTTAGCATGGAACAGATAAATAAATTAAACATATATTCCATCAAGAGATTATTTTTTGACTATTTATGTAGGGAACGACTTATAGCAATACACCATGATCTTGAATATCGCATCAAGGCCAGCTTCAAAATGCACAAGATTCATAGGCTATCAATAGTCTCATATGGAGAAACAAAAATAGTAGTGTCGAAGATATTCTGTTCTTTCAATAGAAGAGATGTTCAAAATTGTACCTTAACATTTTAGAGTTTTTGTTAATGAAGAATAATCGGAACAAACTCTAACAAATTCTTTCTTATGCTCTCTTTGGCTTTTAACATGACTGTCCATATTAGATTGTGTTGATTGGTTGGGCTCTTGATGATTATAGAGAGGTGCTTTTGTTAATCTCTCAATCTAATTGCCTTTATGACTAATTTCTAAACTTCTTGTGTACATTTGTGCACCTTCTTTTAATTAGGCGTTGTTAATAATATTAGCTTTTGCAAAAGAAAAAATAAATTGTACCTTAACATTTGATATGTCAGGAGTATCATCGGTCTGGACTGAGTAGAACTTGTTAAACTTCATGTTTTCAAATGCTACTTTAATCTACTAACTCATTTCTGCAAGGCCTTTTTCCGGGCTTCTCTAGCTTACAAGAAAAGGAATTGACAAGTACTCAACATATTTGAAATTTATGTGCAAGACCAAAACTATTGCAACGATTGGTATCTGCTATAAAATACCTATCTATTGGCTTTTTTTGTCTCTCGGACATTGTCTTTGACAAAATTCTGAGCAACTAAAACAATTTAAGTTCATGGTATGGTTAATTACATGCAAGAGCAATCAGTTACATGCATATCATCAATTACAGATCACCTGAAATGCATCGTTTTGATCTGCATCAAATTCATCCTCCTCAATCAACTTATCAGTCACCTCTTAAAGATAAGAGAAGTACAGTTAACCACAAGATGTAAATAAAACATAATAAAAACCTATAAAGCTTATGAGTAATGAAGGAACTTATTCTTTTATAGGGTTCCTTCCACAACACTCCCCTAGGAAATATTAATGCAGGAACAAGTCATCATTGGTCTTATTAAATGTCTAACCATCAAAAATCACTCTAAACTAAGTTTAGTATCAATTGCTTTATAGATGCAAGACAGCCAAACCCACAATAAGATGGTAACAAGGATTCTTTCAGCTAAACAGAAAATACAGCCATTTGACTAAATTGGTTTACAGGGTTGTTGAATTATCTAATAATTAGCTCATGATTATACATAAACATAGAAAATTGGGGATAAGTTTAAGCAACCAGACCATGTCATTACAATATTATCAACTGATTTAAACAGGTTATATGGAATAGCACAAATGATTTATGGAAGCATAAAGAAATTGTCAATAATATAACCTTAAAAATTAAAAATGTCATTTACTATAGTTTTATATATATAGGGAGGAGATAACACCTAACCTGGTAGTCAAATGAACCATGCATGCATTGGAAGCAGTCTTGATAACTTATCCCTTCTATTGTACCATAAAAAAGAAATGACATAGCCTCAAAATCTATTATTCACTATCGATGACCAAGTTGAAGTTTAAATTTGGATGTATAGTTAAAAAATTGAATGAAATAAAACAAAAGAAATTAAATGTGAAGGTTACCCAATACTATTCTGCATCGTTAATTGCCCAAATATTAGCTGTAACCATTTCACCAATTTCGTTTTGGCTATCAAGAACCATATGAGTTGCAAATTTCAATCTTTCAAGGCTCATGCGTTCCTACACATTAAACTTATGTTAGACCCTACATCCCGGTAACATTTAACATGTACATTTGAAAATAAAAACATAACATCATATTTAACAACTTACAGAATTAATGGTTCTATTAAGACCACTTCCATCCCAATGTTGCATATAGAGAATAGCATACATCCCAATATGACATCTGCAATAACAAGTATGATTTGTGACATGTTATTAACATAGGACCCAATTAGGATTGAAAATGAATACATGAAAAAAAATAATAAGTAACTAACAATTTTGGATCGCCAACGATATCTGCATACTGTGGATGTAAATTATTTATATTCACATCATTCCGTTTGAAGGAATTTCTTAATAACTGCGACATAAATCCAACTACTTTGAAAGCTTCATTAACAAAGTGAACATGTTGAATGCTATTATATGATGAAAGTAGATCCA
Source organism: Vitis riparia x Vitis cinerea (assembly GCA_940586395.1). Taxonomy (NCBI): domain Eukaryota; kingdom Viridiplantae; phylum Streptophyta; class Magnoliopsida; order Vitales; family Vitaceae; genus Vitis; species Vitis riparia x Vitis cinerea. The sequence goes on from CALNHZ020000348.1 coordinate 49,958, forward strand.
CCCTTTTAGCCTCCAAATTGATTACCTTGATGACCCATTCATTAAATTGGAATAAGGGGATATAAAACTACAAAACAGACAATCATCATAACAACAATGAAGGCTTAAATATTTGAAATATAAATTCGAAATTATTAAAAAATTGTCATCAATCTATGTAATCAATACAATAGTCAAGCATTACCTGGTTGCAACATTCAAGATTAACACAGTAGCTACCTAATCTTTTCTTGAGTGTTGATTTTGAGGTAGACTTGCTCATTGAACCACATATTTCCTATAAAAAGTTGTTGAGATCATAGTAACAATGTATGACTAAAACTATACATGTATCTTATATTAGGGACAAGATTTGGTGTACTCGAGGAAAAAACCTCACCCCAAAGTATGGATTAAAAAAGTGTCTGCGAGAAGGATTCTCTTCTTTTGCATTCATGTATCGGCAAAACATGGAAATCACCTACATAATGCCTCTTCATTAGTTAAAATGATCAATGGAAAGATGAAGGTATTTTTTCTTATTTATCATAAACCTTACCGGAATATCAATGAAGCTCTCCCCTACTAAGCATTGAAATTGTTCCCGTGTCACGCCATAGCCACCATATGCACAAAGCATCTCACTATTAATCACATGAAACACAAGACATGAGTAATTTTTTTTGTTTTCTAGACAAATCCATAATCATAGTTTTTTAAAAACAATACTTGCTAAACGTGTGATTTGGGACTAACCTAGGATCTTTTGACTCGTCAAACACATAGTCGGCAACATGTGTCTCTTCCTCCATCAACTTTTTATATTTTGATACACATAATTGTACAAAAGGTGACTTGCACGCAGCTGCTCGTTGCCTATGACGACGTACTTTCATTTTTACTCTTCGTGGTCGTATTTCTTCTGAGGCTTGTGGTGCTACATCCACATTGTTGTTCATGCACGATTACACTAACACCAACATATTGTGTGGCCTAGGGTGAAGGAGATCCTCGTTTGAAAAGAACACACCATCTTCTACGTTGGGTCTTGCTGACACCCCTTCATTTGTACATCCAAGGTCATCTTCAGAAGATCTTCTTTGACCACCAGAATGAACAGGTGAATGCTGTGGATTATTTGTAGAAAATGGTGCACCACTTTCATTAACATGTTCATGAAAATTTGACGGTTGGCCTTCATCTGTGCGATAGTGTGAAGAGGTGAAACGAGCCCTCAACACTTTCACGTCACGGTTGTATGATGCAATAAGACTATTAAGATGACTTTGTGCATTGGTGATTTGACGTTGTGTTGCCTCCATGCGAGCACAAATAACCTAAGTCAAACATAATGAAGGAACATTAAATGACATATATTTAAACTAAGCCTTAATATAAGTTACTATTCATAGTCATTAGGTATGAAAGATTACATCAAAGTCTTCATTCTCATCTGAGTCAACTGGGTCATCAACTGCAGGAGCCTTATTTTTTTATGTTTCATCTTGCTCCGCCGATGTGCTAACCAACTATCATTGCAAAACATGTAAATTGTCATCCCAATAATCTAATTACAATGGTAATCAACTATGTTAATATAACTAAAAGCTAATTATACCTCAACTTTGCCAAATCCTCCAAGCATTTCTAACTCCAACTTGATGCGTTGCTTGACCAAAAAATCGTTCCATGCAGCAATGCGAGGAGTGGTAAGTTCCACATACATGGCTGGAAAATTAGATATTGAAAAGTAGAATATCTGTTGCATTATATAAGACATAATTAGTGGTAACATAATGACCAACATAGTGTATAACCATTATTGAATATCTAATACATGGACATATACTTATAAATAAGACAAAAAGTTACTTGTAAAAACATCAAACACCCTTTAATCCAAACACTTTCCTTCCTCCTATGTTCATGTATAGCTTGAATAAAAAATTCTAAGACATATTCTCCCCAATTTATGTTCCCAAGTAACTGCTCTCGGGGTGTATACCATAACGAGTGACTACCTTCCAAACGAGATGTGGGTGCCAATAAGGTTGCACAAGCGAAAATCAAGAAGACCCGCTTAAATTCCTCCATATCATCAATGCCAACCATCATTGACTCTATATCTTGCAAACTCGGCATTTGACTAGCTTTAACACTTCCCTTCTCAACAATTAACTTTCTTCCACTATGTGGAATGCCCATCGTCATCCCAACATCATGACATGTCAAAGAAACCTTCTTACCCCCAAATAACTCGAGTTAGGAATACGCAATGTTTGTGTTTTTTATCAACCAAAAACATAAATCTAAATTAACCTCCTTACAACCTAATTCCAATAGCCCACCAAAACCAAGTTCTCTTATTACATCATTCTTCACTTCTAAGAGCAAATGGATTCCAGAGAGGAATCTACGGCTAGAACAACGACACTGTATGTTCATATTATCACTGCATTAAACAACCATAATTCATTAATAAATTAATCAAATGTTAAAGACATGTGAATGTGAATATAGTGTTCCTATATACATTCATCATAATTATTACACAAATATAACATATATTAACAAAGAAATGGGAAACATTTTGTTACATCAGGTAAATGAAAATCATTGAGATCAATTTCCTCTAGCTTGTCAATAATATGGTTATCAATAAGGGTGAAATTGTTATATATAGGGTCACCCACTATGATACCCACTGCAAAAAAAAAGAAACAGACAATGTGCATTTTAGTGGGTCAGCCAATTAAACAAATGGTATGGCTCAAAGCTACATACTCATCTAACCAAATCAATATAGTTTAGGGAAAAGTGGGATTTGATTTACTAATAAGAAAATATATGGTAAAAAAAATCCCAAATATTTTAAATTAGTATTATCTTCATCTATTTAAAAATAATTTGAAATACATGCACTGAGTTATCCAATTATTCCAAACAATGTCATTTAATTTTTTATGTTATTCAAATCAATTGACAACTACACTCCTCCATATAAATGTTTCCTTATTATTTTAGATTTTTTTATTTTTATTTTATTATTTAAGATTTTTTTTCTCTAGGAACAAACACCTTATAGGATTCTTATTTTAGTTTTCTAAAGGTTTAGGAAATATTGTCAAACAAATCATATTTAATCATAATTACCAATTCAAAAAGTAATAAGATTGTTTATTAAATAATAAAGAATAAACTTCGTAATATATAATTATTTTAATATTATAACAAATTTATTATTGAAAAACTCTAATAACAAATTTTATTCATTATTATATTAAACAATTATTAATATTATATAATAAATAGAAATTTATTATTGGTTTATTTATTATCAAGAATATGAATCTATTTTTAATTACATTATAATGTTTCTAGAGAAAAAAAATTCCCAAATAATAAAATAATAAAATAATAATAATAATAATAATAATTTAAGATTATTGACAACTACACTCCTCCATATAAATGTTTCCTTATTGTTTTAGATTTTTTTTGTTATTTTATTATTTTACCTTATAGGATTCTTATTTTAGTTTTCTAAAGTTTAGGAAATATTGTCAAACAAATCATATTTAATCATAATTACCAATTAAAAAAGTAATAAGATTGTTTATTAAATAATAAAGAATAAACTCGTAATATATAATTGTTTTAATATTATAACAAATTTATTATTGAAAAAACTCTAATAACAAATTTTATTCATTATTATATTAAAAAATTATTAATATTATATAATAAATAGAAATTTATTATTGGTTTATCTATTATCAAGAATATGAATCTATTTTTAACTTATTAATATTATAATAAATTCTGTTTTTTTTTTTCAAATTCTTACTTATAATGTTTCTAGAGAAAAAAAATTCCCAAATAATAAAATAATAAAATAATAAAGTAATAATAATAATAATAATAATAATAATAATAATATTTTAAGATTATTGACAACTACACTCCTCCATATAAATGTTTCCTTATTATTTTAGATTTTTTTATTTTATTATTTAAGATTTTTTCCTCTAGAAACAAACACCTTATAGGATTCTTATTTTAGTTTTCTAAAAGTTTAGGAAATATTGTCAAACAATCATATTTAATCATAATTACCATTCAAAAAGTAATAAGATTGTTTATTAAATAATAAGAATAAACTTCGTAATATATAATTATTTTTAATATTATAACAAATTTATTATTGAAAAACTCTATAACAAATTTTATTCATTATTATATTAAAAAATTATTAATATTATATAATAAATAGAAATTTATTATGATTTATTTATTATCAAGAATATGAATCTATTTTTAACTTATTAATACTATAATAAATTCTGTTTTTTTTTTTTTCAAATCTTACTTTATAATGTTTCTAGAGAAAAAAATTCCCAAATAATAAAATAATAAAAATAATAAAGTAATAATAATAATAATAATAATAATAATAATAATAATAATAATAAAATATCTAAAAAGAATGGAAATATTTATACAAAGGATCTCATTGTCAATGGATTAGGATGACATGACAAGTAAGGGCTATTTTTGGGAATAATTAAATCATAAATTAAAAAGTGCATGCATTTTAAATTATTTTTAAATAAATGAAGATAATATTGGAATTTTCTTTGTCAACCAATCAGTTTTGAGAAAAAAAGTTCTTGTAACGGATAAGCTCCAGAATTAAGGAGGTTAGTTTTTGTATATATATGTTCATGTAAATTTTGATTTTTTGTAAATTAAAATATAATATTTTTTTATATTGATAAATAAAAGCCATATTGTTTTAAACTACTTTATTCAACAAACAACAAGATCGGTGGCCCCAACATTGATATGGTTACAAAAATAGCTATAAAAGAAAATATGACATATCAAAATCCAATTCAATAAAAATCATAGTCCTCAAACCTCTGTTTCACTAAAAAGTACGTAATCCTACAATTCACTTCATATGACCCATGAAGTTAGCGCCATCAAGATGAATTGTCATAACTGAAACAAATCTACATAAACAAATAGAGACCATTTCACATTTTAACTACAATATCCATCAAACAACAAAAAGACCAATGTTTACAAAATTAATGAAGTTACAAAACTACTAAAAGAAAAGAGTAACCTACCATTTAAAAATTTTCTACATTTGTATTAAAAATATATGGTAACAAAATTTTCTATTAACATTAATTTATTTAAATAATTAATATTATTAATAATTTATCTTATCAAATTAATTTTAATTTATAAAATATTACTGATAAAAACTGAAATTTTGATTTAACCAAAATAAAGATGGATAATTAATAATTATTTATAATTAATAATTAATAATTTTGATTTATAATATTGTTCTTATGATTTGTTTCCTTTTTATTTCTATACTATATCTAAAAAACAAACAAAAGACGACCACCACGAGTGAAGGCATTAAGAAGCCCCTTTGCTGAATTCTTCTCCAGACAAGCATCATTCCCTATTTTCCTCTGCCACTCTCAATCCTAGCAGGTACTAATCTAATCATGTTATTAATATTTCTTTTCAACCCTAGTTTGCTTCCCAAGAAAATCCATCCCCCATTCAATTTCCGGGAAAATTCATCCTCGTTTGATTTTCGAGAAATATCCATCAAAACTCCTAAGGAAAACCAAAAAAAAAAAAATGCTTTTATTTTGTTGCTCCTTGTGTTTTCTGGATCTGTTCTAGGGTTCTATTTGCTTTTGTGCCATTGGATTTAAATTCTACAAACCCTAAATCCACGATTTTTGAGCCACGCTGAAAACCACAACCTTTGCCCTCAAATTGTGGATCTGTGTGCGTGTACTGGTAAGTGGAGTTCAAATACACTATTTCTTTAAATTGATTGCTTTTGTGCCATTGGATTTAAATTCTACAAACCCTAAATCCACGATTTTTGAGCCACGTTGAAAACCACAACCTTTGCCCTCAAATTGTGGATTGTGTGCGTGTGCGGGCTGGACTGGTAAGTGGAGTTCAAATACACTATTTCTTTAATTAATCAATTTTTCCTTTTATTTCCATCAAAGCCTCTTTTTAAGACCTACAGCTTAAACCCTAGAATTTTATTTTTATTTTTTGACAGTTACAAACTTACAACCTCACTAGTTTCAGTGACATTTCCCGTATTTTTTTTTCTTCTGAAAAATGGGTAAAAAATACCCATTAATACCGAAATCTTGGTGATATTTTTAAAAAATTACCCAATTTTCTGTCAAAGATCTCAACAAGCAACAATACCAACCCAAATTAACTCATAAATCCATTACATTCGTACCTGGGAAAGCTCCTCTCAGCTCGAACCAACTCTCTCTGTTTTCACTGCAAGTTCCCCTCGCGAATTGTGGCTGTGAAAGAAAGTGAAAAAATATGGGTTTTTGGAGTTAGGGTTTGGTTCAAGAGAGAAGAAGGGATTTGGGGGGTTTGGTTCAAAGAGAGAAGAAGGGATTTAGGGTTTTGATTCAACACAGAAGAAATGATTTCAGGTAAATCTCACTATTATATTTTAGTAAATATTTTTTTTTAAATATTGCCACGTGGAGTGTCTACATGTCATATGAGTCATGTCATTGGCTTAAGTGGAACATGACTTTTCTAAGTAATTGATTATGTTAAAGTGTATGAGGGTATTTTTGGAAGGGCCCTCAATATTACTATTACAATGTATGAAAGGTGGTTTATTTTTCACAAAATCCATTGAATTTGAAAAGTAAAAAGTTAAGTTTCCAAAGGGCAAAATTTTGCCCCTTGGTGTATGGTTACATAAATTCCCCAATAAATAAACCAGGGTTCATTGGGCTTGTTGGGCTTAGTATATGGGCCTAATATGTGTTGTACTATAGGCTTTTAGTTTTGGCCTTCTGTATTTCATATCAAATATTTCTAAACCACATCTATAATAATTTTGTGTGAGATATTTTTGAAACTAAATATGTAATAGTTTGTTGATGAATTACAGAGAAAGGATGCCTCAGATCTCTGCAATTGTTTCTTTTTCTGTATAAAAATTCTATAATTTAAAAATATATAACATATTTTTCAATTTAAACACAACCAAAGAAAACCATTTTTCTTAATATTTCTTTCTTTTTCTTAGCACTTTCCAGGTAAAGCATATAGGTGATTCAACTGCTTCTCTTGGCACCATTTTAGAACTGCAAGGATTTTCGGCGTTTTCTATTATCCAAATCATTGAATATATGGATAATAAGTATGTATAATAAATGTACAAATAAAATGAAGTAGAAAATTGAAACTTACAAATAAGGTTGATCGATGTTAGAGTTTAACTTTATATTCTTAAGATGAATTTGTCCCACTCAGGTGCTTACGATTTATTGAAAATAGTCTCTCATAATACAACAATCACTTTCTTATGATAATAACACTTCAAATCATAAGAAACAATGAATCATTTGGTCATTTGTACTTTCTTATTAGACTTGAAGCTAAAGAGGACTTGAATGACAAGAAAGGAGAAAGAGTAGAGAGAATGGATGAATGAATGAATAAATAAGACTGTCATGGGTTCCAATTTATAGATTTGTTGGTGACTTATTAGGAGAGATGTGTCTTTAAAATATTAGACATCCTTTGAAGGGTTGTGTAAAGACACCAAATACATCATTTGGAAAAGGTGTTTTTTAAATACAAGACAGATCCTTTAAAACAAGTTATGTCTAATCCTAATTTCCATTCACCTACATAAATTCCAACAATCCCCCACATGAATGGAAATTGTCTTAAAAAAATGCAAATGACAAGCTAATCATTCAAGAGATTACAACTTGGAAAGTGATTGCGTCAGGATAGGTAGTTTGTGACTTTGAACCTTCCTTAGTGAAATATTATCGAATTTACTAGCTAACCAATGAACGTGATGTCTTGAACTATTCAGCTATTGGTGTAAATCAAGACAATAATATTCACACAATTTCCTTCTGAATCACAATTGATTCTCATGGTTGTGTTCATTTTGGCCCTAACAGATCATGGTTTCATGAGTGCTATAGAGAATTTCATCCTTAAAAGATCTCATAGAAATGGCCCTATTCCACACTCACATAAGTAATTCCTATTAAGAGTATCTTGTCATACCCTACTTGTTTTCGAAGTTATAAGACTCATTAAAGCAAAGCTTAACCTTGTTCACGTGTAGAAAACACTATTTCATCATAGGAATATGTAAGAGAGATTATCTCTTTAATGTTTCTCTTAGTCATTCATAACTTAGTTATCTCTTTGAGCCTAGATCTTGGAATCTCTAGTCAATTAGGTTGGGCTGCCATTATGAAGACATTTTGGTCATAGACTTTAATCTCATTCCCCTCAATAAGTAGTTAACTTGATCTCTTGGCAAACCTTTGTAAGCAAATTCGCAAGGTTATCCTTTGATTTGATATAATCAACGGAAATCACTCTATTTGAAAGTAATTGTCTTACTATATTATGTTTTCGACATATATGTCGAGACCATTATACATGTTATTCTGTGCTCTTCCAATAGTCGATTGATTATCACAAGCCAACATCCTCTGTCTTGTATTATTATTTTTTTTCTCTTTAAAGACTTCCAAAGTTCCTTAATAGTTCTTATTAGACTATACACATTGTATAATGTGTTGTCCAAATTATTGAGGGTGTAATTCTTGCATAGGAAGTTTGAATAATTCCAAGCTTCCATAGTTGCTTGCATTTGTTTATCAGTTTCACCCTATTTTAACATAGAGGCATCCTCATATAGGACCTAAGCAAGATTTAGAGTTGTAAGGTATAACAACATTTTTTTGTTGCCACCTCTTGAAGTTCATCCCAATGAACTTCCTAGGTTTCTCACCATGTGCAACAGTAGGAGGTATAATAGAAGATGCAGAAACTCAATTGTAATAAAATTAGAAATAAAAGCAACTTCATCTTAAGATTGTAGTCCAAATCACTAAATATATGGAGAATAAGTGTGTATAATAAATATACAAATAAAATGAAGTAGAAAATTGAAACTCACAAACAAGGTTGATAAAGGCTAAAGTTTGACTCTATGTCCTTAAGATGAATTTGTTCCGCTCAGGTGCTTCCAGTTTGTTGAGAGTCGTCTCTCAAGATACAACAATCACTTTCTTGTGATAGTAGCACTTCAAATTACAAGAAACAACGAATCACTTGGAGATTCGTATTCTCTTGGACACCAAATATTTGATAGAAAAGAAAAATGACTAGACTTACGGTTAAGGAGGACTTGAATGACAAGAAAGAAGAAAGAGTGAAGAGAATGGATGGATGGATGAATGAATAAGAAATGTCATCCCTATTTATAGATTTGTTGGTAACTTATTAGAAGAGATGTATATTTAAATACTAGACACATCCTTTGAAGGGTTGTCTTAAAACACCAAACACATCCTTTGTAAGAGGTTGTGTCTTTTAAATACAAGACACATCCTTTAAAACAAGTCGTGTCTAATCCTAATTTCCATTCACCTATATAAATTCCAACATTTTCTGCCATTTCTTGAGCTGGGTTTGGACTTGCTCCAGGCGAGCAAACTTCCACAATCAGAGGAAACCAGCTTGCCAAACAGCACTTGAGGGGAAACAGAAAGGACAACCTCAACAACTTGCCTGGTTTCTTAGGAGAGAGAGTGGGAATCTAAAGGATGCTGTAGAGAGGGGAAGCAGAAAGAATTAACGGTTTGCTGTGTGTGAAAGCTTAGTTAGCAACTACAGATGAAGGGAATGTTAGAGACCTGGGATTCCAAAGAAGTTCATGCATAAACATAATCATTTCACTTCCACACCTTGTATTGATTGTAGCAGAATTATAAAACCAGAATTTCTAAGAATAAAAGGTAGCCTTGTTCGGTCATTTCTGATAACTACAATGAACAACAAATCCACAAACCATGATCTCAACTATACCATACTAACGAAAACCTCATCAACATTAATCCATATAAACAAGCTTTCTCCTGTATTACATTCAGAATTCAATACTCCAGCAATGTCTTAAGTCTGGAATCTGCAACGATGCTCTCATTAATGGTCCTCAGAGGTCCATTTGGCTGCTGGGAGTTGTACAGGTAATCTGGTCCTCAAGTTTTTTGAACTTTGTTCAGTTCATCACAACTTCTATAGATGCTCTCATCAATATCATTGTCAGCAAGGACCTTCCTCTGGACTATTGGATGTTGGCCAACGAATTGACAGGATGTAACCACATATGAGAAAGCCCTGTCATATTTCTTTGTAATTGGCTTTCCACCATCTGATAGAACTCAAGGATATACAGATGAAGCGCTCAGCTTTCGGATTGTGAGGAGCTTCCAAAAGCATGATCTACAAGACAGAACTGAAATGAGAACCTTTTTAAATATCAAGCAAGAATCCCAGATACTGATGTGAAACGATTACACTAAAATATACATGCAGAGGACAGACATTACTTACTTTTGACATTATGAGGAATTACTGCATCATGAGCTTCCAAGTTTATGAGAAAACCGCAACCTTCATTTTAGCTTTGGTGAAATGGATGTATCTGTGGGGAAGCAAGCCAGCATTCAGTGATTTAAATTTCATTATGCATGAACATATATATATATATATAGTATATATATATAATATATATGAAGGCAAAATTCCAATTAGATAAACTTCGGTACCACCTGTCACTTGCTTCACAAAGTGTAAAAAGATTGAGGGGAAGCATAAAATGGCACCCAAGCAAGTGGAGCATACTAAAATCATATTCCCCTCTCACCAAATATAAGCCATATCTTTAAGAAAATTTAGGGTTTGATTGGGGGCTCCAAGGAAGAAGGTACTTCCACTGAGTTTTAAAAATGAAACAAGTCCATTTTACACACAAGACTCAAAATAAGACTACTTTAGTAGCAAATAGAAGATCATTTTAGGGCTACAAGAACTAAAATTCTTTCATTTTTTTACCACCATATACCATAATACCAAGATGACATTTTTTTTAATGCTCACAATCCAGGGTATGAACATGTTTCCTTATGGGTAGTTTTTTAGGCATGCCAAAATATTTAAGAATGAACATATTGGCAAACTCAGATAAAAAGGAAAGGAAACAGCTTAAGAATGAATCACAAATACGCTAAAACAAAGATGAATGAGGGAATAAAAAAAAAGCCTTAACTCCATCCCAAGAGTAAGCTGTCACAATCCACTTCCATCACACAATATTTAGTT
>CALNHZ020000349.1:0-61149 GCA_940586395.1 Vitis riparia x Vitis cinerea
TTAGCTTTGAAGACTCCTTTGTAATCTAGCCATATTTATTGCTATAATCACGTAGAGCCATCTTTTATTTTATTCAAGAATTGAAATAGGCCTATCTCCAGGAGTTGTTGAGTAGTAAAGTTCCACCCACTCCCCAAAATCCAACAATGAATCCAGAGCAACGCTAACATAAAACCACGTGTCATTTCCATATTGCTGAATTTTGTCTTCAATGTTATGAGTGGGAGAATCTTGCTTTATTTATCTTTAGAACACTTTTTCGAAGAGTAATCCATAGAGTGTAGGATTTCCCTTGTAGGAATCAATATTGAAGCTTTGAAGTTGAGTACCTTGTGAATTTTACTGAACAAGTTGTTGTCAGAGAGATCTAAGACCACTTATTAAAATCATGAATTTACTTATTAAAATCCATAAGTTTATACTAAGTATATATGTATATATATATAAAAAGAGAGAAAAAATAAAGACCAGTATAACATTATTTTACATCACCTTAGAAACAATTTTTAGAAATTTGCATTTTGATAAAACTTACACTACATTTTTCATTGAATTCTTTTAAATCTTTTATTGATTAAAGAGATTGCATAATGCACATGATTTTCTAAAGAGTTCAAACACTTTGGTTATTCATGCCTAAATTTTAAGAACTAGTCATGACTCCATGTCATAATGCTTTTCCTTGCATCTATATCTAGATATAAATGAAGTTCTAAAGGACTATCCTTACTTATAGAAAGCATATGGCAGAAGTATTCTAGCTATGCATATGCATCATCTCACTCAATATTTTAGTTGTGAGTAATATTTCAGCCCTTAGTTGGGATCATTCTTTGTCATGACTTTTGTTAGAGATTACTATTTCAATGTTGTGGTTTGCATTTTAGGACCAATTGGGTCCCAAATTTAGCAAATGTCACTTATGATCTAGTAAAAGCAAACTGGGTTTAGACCTTGATGGGGTGCTTCTTATGTTGGTTCACCTCTAAGGGAGAGTAGGGACTTTCTTCTCAATCTATACAAGTGAAATCGAAACTATATATAGGCAAGGGATGCAAATAGCTTGATGAAAATTGAGATTTTCAGTTAAAACCACCTTCCTATCCCTTGGGAAAAGAACTACAAATAGGCAAGATTTTTTTCCTAAATGGCTAAAAAACTAGACACCCAATGGCAAAGACAACAATGATCTCCAATTTTTTCATTATAGAAAAGAATGACTATTTGTTAGAAAAATAAGGTGACTACAACTATTGTAATCACCCTAGAGGGGGGGAGGGGTCTCTTTTTCACAAATTTAAACTATGCAAAAATAAGAGATTATATATGCAAGTATATAATAAACAAATAAGACAATTGCATATAATTTAAAAGAGTTAGGGAAGAAAGAGTGCAAACACGAGAGTTTATAGTGGTTCAGCACTTCTTTGCCTACGTCCACTCTCCTCAACCTCCTAACCGAGTGAGGGTTCCCACTATCTTGAAGCTTCAACCAAGCTTCCAATCTCTTTACAATTGGATTATGGTTCCAATTCACCCCTTAGACTTTTGGCTCCAAGCACCCTTTACACTTCTCAAGAGATATCCCACTCTTGAACAACCCCTCAAGTGATACCCCACACTTGAGAAAATTCCTCACAAAGATATACAAATAATGATCTCTCAAAATCTTAGTAATAGGACTTTAGGCTCAAAGATACAAGAAAACTAGGATTGAATGGTGCACTAAAGATATGCAAGTTATGAAACAATGGTGCACTCAAAAAACACTCTTCCAAGGCTCAAATATAATCAAGAATGATTTAGGAAGGTTAAGCTTATGAAACAATGAAGATTGGAGCCTTTTTATAGAAGAAAAAAGCCAAACTAGCCGTTGGGGGTTCGACTGGTCGAGCTAGGGGTCAACCGGTTGACTAGCCGTTAGGAAAAGTGACCGTTGGGCCTCAACCGGACCTCAACCGAACCTCAACCAGACCTCAACCGGACCTTGACCGGACCTCGACCGGTTGAGGTTCAACCTTGACCGGGAAGAAAAGGCCACTGGGAGAGAGAGAAACTTTTTGGCCTTCCTCAACCGGTCCTCGATCGGACGAGCACAACCGGTCAACCAGTTGAACCGGTTGAGCCATTTTTTTTTGCTCAACACTCAACCTTTTTCAACTTAAACCTTTTAACAACAAGTTTGAAAATCATTTAACACAAGGTTTTAGTTGAAAAACATGAAATCATCCAATTCTTAAGATATTTAAAACAATATTACTCTTGGATGATTTTGGTGCATAAATAAAGAATGAAATGCATGAAAGTCCTAGTGCACCAACAACCTTACAAAGAGATCTTAAGAAGCTTTAGTCTTGAAAAACTCTTCTCTTTGAGGTGGTTTTCTTCTTCATGATTTCTCCTTGATTTGATTTGTCTTTGGATTGCCACTTTGGAAGTCGTCTTGCCTAATCACACTTGAAATATGATCATTAGTTCTAAACCTTGTTTTGTTATCATCAAAATCAAGAATAACCAAACCTTGGTTTCACACTATTCATGTATCATATTGGTTCCATTACTTAAAAGTTAAGCAACACAAAAGGAAATAATTGACATGAATCATAGAGAAGTATTGTTTTCACTTTATGATAGAGGCCAAAACTACTCTAAAAGAAGGGTTTTGAATTTTGGAAAAGAAATTGAAACCATTCTTCCAAAACTACTTATGAAAAAGACTTCAGCAACACCTTCATGTCTCTACTTGGGGGGTTTAAGGAAACAAATTCATTTCCTGTGAGACGAATGAAATGTTTCTTCTAATCACTAGGGAGGAGATATCAAAATGGGGGCAAATTCTATTTCTCTTATTAGTGATTCAACTCTTTAGAAGACCAATTTGTAAACACATTGTCACTTTTCTACACTATAGAAACAAAGCATTTGTCACAACATCATGCTTCAAATCTTAAACAACTAGAGCAAAGCATCAAAATAAAATAGCTAAGAAATCTAATTAAAGACTTTTTTTTTTTCAATTCAACTAGATATCTTCTTTGGTAGACCAATGTGTTTTAAGAGTTCAAGATCAAAGAGGAATAAGCTAACAAATTTAAGAAAAACCCTTATATTTATGCTTAACAAAAAGTGAACGTATAAACCATTACTTTCTTCCACATTTTTTCTGAAACCATGCAGAAAGAAAAACACACACCTCAAGCGAATGTGTGAAATCAACAAGAGAAAAATCTAAAAAAAAACTATTTCAAAGTAATAAACTTACTTTTCAAGATCCTTTTTGGTTCTCTTCCACTTCATTTTGTTCCCTTCCTTTCCCGCATTTTTTCAAAAACTGGAGAAAAAAATATTCACACTTTAATCAAATGAATACCTTTTAGAATCCTTTTAGACAGATAATCAACAGTAATATGAAAATTTGCAAAAAAAAAAAAAAAAAAAAAAAAACAAAAAAAAAAATATTAGAAGACCAAAGAGTGCGTTGCAGTCTACCATTCAAAGAGAACCCTTGGTTAGTTCTCTCTCTTTCTTTCTACACTTTTGAATTTCAAAGGTTTCTCTTTTAATTTTTTTCAGGGGTAATTTAGTCAAAAGGGGTCATTCTTCAGGTTTTAAAAAGGCAGAGGTCATTTTTCCAAATACCAACTTGTTTTGGCACCTTTACCAAATAACCCAAAATATATCCCCTCTAATACGTGTCATCCCTGCAAAGGACATTTTCTACTACCCTCTAACAACCCCCCGGCTCTTCCTACTACCAAGACACTCCACTACTCTCTCTAAAACTACAAGCAGAAAAACCAAAACCTCACTGCCACATGTCTTACCCTCATAGACTGCCACCAGAATATCCTCTTTTGCCACCTGTCTTTACAACTCACCTTCCAAAAGGCGAAAACAGAACGAAAGGTAACCAGAAAGAATGAAGTCTCCTCTAGAACCAAAATGAGGGGTCTACATAGTCACTACTTGTTTTGATAGAAAGAGCTTAGAAGAAAAATATTAATATAAAATAATATTTTTAATAAGAATTGAAGTCTTTTCTAATTTTAAATTTAAAAAAAGAATTATTGAAAAATATTTTAGATAAAAGTTTTTATCATAAAGAAATAAATAAAAACTAATAAATACAAAAACTTATAAAAGAATGGTAATATAAAAGTTTTCATTTTTACCACTTTAAAAACTTGATAGGACTTGATTCTTAATGGCTTTTATAGAATATAATTATTCTCTCTTATTTTATATTTTTCAATCATATTTTAGTCATCCTAGAGTTGAATTATGTTAAAATAGAGAAAATAACAAGAGATTTTTTAATTGCTTAGAAAAAACCTTTTATTAAGAAAGAAGTTAGACTTAATATTCTATAAAATTGATGAAAACAAAATATTCCACAAAATTATCTGCATGTGAGACAACTTCAAGTGAAAAAGCTTTGATGACAAGAAAGAAAGAGTTTCCCATTTATTAGAGTAATTTAGTTTTTTTAGAAAGAGAGAAACAAATCATTAATAACTTGTGAAAAAAAATTCTTTTTTCTTTAGTGTTGAAATTATGATTTGATTATTAATAATTGGTTGAAAACTTATGTTATACATAACCAAATGGCATATCCTTTATTTTGTTTTAATTTTAATGAATACAAATTAGTTTTAGAGCTAAAGACATATTTTTAAAATTAGAAAGTCGGACTCTAATATACCTTTGATATCCTTCTATAATATTGTTTGGATGAATCATAAAGTATCCAATACCAAAATAAAAGCATTATGTAAGGAAGAAAAGAGATAATATGTCACACAAATTTCTGAAAAAAATATAAAATACGCATTTAAAGAACATAAGTAATCCTCAAAATAAAACAAGAAACCTATTACATCCCAAGATCAATCATAGAAGGAATGACACAACGATTTGCATTCAACCATGCTAATATGGCAAGAACAAGAGTTGAAGTCCTGCAATTAACACAAAGTAAAAATCAGTGTTCATCAATTTGAAAAAATCCCTTCAATTAGTTGCATGCAAAGAAAATTTGCATTAGCATTTATGATTTATAAAGTATATCCCAATGATATGTAAAGGCCTACTTTTCTTTGACAATTGTTAGCCTTCAAAAACAAGTACAAATGAAAGAAAGGGAGAGAGAGAGAGAATTGTACCATTTAGCTTTGAAGACTCCTTTGTAATCTAGCCATATTTATTGCTATAATCACGTAGAGCCAATCTTTTATTTTATTCAAGAATTGGAAATAGGCATGTCTCCAGGAGTTGTTGAGTAGTAAAGTTCCACACACTCCCCAAAATCCAACAATGAATCCAAGAGCAACGCTAACATAAAACCACATGTCATTTCCACCTTGCTGAATTTTGTCTTCAATGTTATGAGTGGGAGAATCTTGCTTTATTTTAACTTCAGAACACTTTTTCAGAAGAGGCAATCCACAGAGTGCAAGATTTCCCTTGTAGGAATCAATATTGAAGCTTTGAAGTTGAGTACCTTGTGGAATTTTACCAGACAAGTTGTTGTCAGAGAGATCTAAGACACTTAGATCACTTATTTCAACAAGGCTAGTTGGAATTTCACCAAAGAGTTGATTTTGAGACAAATCAAGAACCTCCAATGATTTCAATTGACCAATTCTTGCAGGGATCAGTCCAGTAAAATTGTTCCTTGATAAGTTTAATGAAACTAATTCTACAAGATCAATTACTTCTTCTGGAATTTCCCCCGATAGTTTGTTGCTTGAAAGGTCAATACTCTTTACAAGCCCAAGGGTACTTTTAAAATCAAATTCTCTTGCTTTCCATTTAACCAATGCCCTATCAACATAAGAGGTATTTGTAGGCATGCATCTGAAATAACTACAATTACCATCGTCTATAAATGAATAATTATGAGCAATGACCAAGCTCCCTTTCTTAGTCATGGCAGTGAAACTACCAACACATCTCGGTACAACACCTAACATACTGTTGCTAGAGAGGTCCAATATTTGAATATTTTTCAATTGGCATAGCTCTGGAGATATACCTCCACTGAATCTATTAGATCCTAGGTTTAGAACAATCAGATTTGGGAGGCTTCCTCCAATCCATTCTGGTATTTTTCCTGATAACCTATTTTTTGCCAAATCAATGAACCTCAAACTTGTACAATTCTTAAAAGACAAAGGCAATTCTCCGGTTAAATTGTTGTTGCGCAAATGTAGTGTTCGAATTGATCGCAAGGAGCCAAATGAATTTGGAATTTGCCCAGAAAATCTGTTATTTTCCAAATTAAGGACTGCCAAGCTTTTCCACTGCGCCCAACAATTGGGCAGCCCTCCTGACAACGAGTTGTTTGAGAGGTCAAGTAGAAGTAACTGATAACCAACTGTACATAATAAAGAAATGGACCCCGATAACTTGTTATTGGAGAGATCCAACCATCGCACCTTATAAGGAAGTTGTGGTATTGAACCCTCAAAACAGTTTGAGCTCATATCTATGTTAGGAAAAGAACCAAATTTTGATGATAAATTTGGTAAGGTCCCATTGATTTGATTGTTGGAAATACTCAAGGTATTGACAGTTGAGGTTACATTCCAAAACCAGTCTGGGAGGACATCTGAAATTTCAGAATTGGAGATATCAAGCTGACTCAACCGGTTTTGAGTATGAAGCCAACTAGGAAAACGAGGTCCCAATTTGCAGGAGGCTAATAGTAGATGAAACAGTTGAAATGGAGGAACCCACTCCAAGCTCATGTTGAAAATGAGAGAGTTGGGAGATAAGTTTAAATAGAACAACTGGGATAGATTAAAGAGATGGGCTTCAGAGATAGTGCCTTGCAATGAATTTGAGGCAATATCCAAGGATTCAAGTTTGGCCAGCTGTCCAACACTTTCAGGTAAAGTTCCATTTAGTTGATTAAAATCAAGATGTAACTCTCTCAAGGATGAAAATCCAATGAGAGCAGGAACTGATCCACTGAATTGGTTGTCCGATAAAGACAGAGTCTTTAATGTGTCATTTGCACAAGCCACAAAGTCTGGTGCAAGCTGTCCAGAGAGATTGTTTCTATCCAACTCTAATGCTTGTAAGTTACATAAATTACTCAAGGATTTTGGAATCTCACCTTGAAGATGATTCTGAAAGAGATAAAGGTTTTCAAGAGAAACCATGTTCCCAACTGTATATGGAATGGAGCCCTGCAGTTGATTGCGAGAGAGATCAAGATGTGAAAGTAAAACCATATTCCCAACTGTATCTGGAATTGAGCCCTGCAGTTGATTATGAGAGAGATCAAGATGTGAAAGTAAAACCATCTTCCCAACTGTATCTGGAATTGAGCCCTGCAGTTGATTGTAAGAGAGATGAAGATGTGAAAGTAAAACCATCTTCCCAACTGTATCTGGAATTGAGCCCTGCAGTTGATTGTAAGAGAGATCAAGATGTGAAAGTAAAACCATCTTCCCAACTGTATCTGGAATTGAGCCCCGCAGTTGATTGAGACAAAGATAAAGATGTGAAAGTAAAACCATCTTCCCAACTGTATCTGGAATTGAGCCCTGCAGGTGATTGGAAGAGAGATCAAGATATTCAAGGGAACTCATGTTCCCAAAAGCATATTCCGGAATCGAACCGTTTAAATCATTGCAAAGGAGATCAAGATGAAGGAGGGTGGTACTAAAGTTGAGCAGCCATGGGTATATTGAAGAAGTGAGATGGTTGAAAGAGAGATCAAGGAAAACAAGAGGGACAGAGGAATTCCCATGGGAAAGAGACGGAATGGTGAGTGGAGGGATGGGAGGGAGACCACAACTTTGTAAATCCAAGTGAATGAGAGAAGGGAGTTTATTAATTGCTTGGGACCAGTGGATGGCTTTACTAAGGTCGACAGAATTTAGGTCAAGGTGTCTTAAAGAAGAAAGATGAGAAAGCCACTCAAGGTTCCCAAAATTCAAATAATTATTGCTGAGATCAAGGGAAAGCAAGTTGGAAAGATTTCCCAGTTGAGTGGGAACAGTTTGAGCGAAATATGCATGAGAGAGATTGAGGTACTGCATTCTGCTGAGGGAACCAAGGAATGGAGGTATATGCCTCCCTTCAAAATCATTACAGCTGAGATCCAAATGAGTTAAGTGCTCCAATTCAAGCAGCGAAGGACTTATCTCACCTCTTAGAGACTGGTACACATAAGCATATTCAGAAGGAGGGGCTTGAAGATGAAGCATGATGACGTGACCTGACTGGTTACTACACTGGACTCCTCTCCAGTTGCAACAATTTCTATTGTCATGTTCATCTCCCAAGAAGAAAGAAGGCCATAGTCATCGACAAGGCGACGTTTGAAGTGAAGGAGAGCTTGTCTCTCCCTCTCTATGCACCTAGTAACATTCCCCAGGCCAGGTTTGGCACATAGCAGCAAAAGCATAAGAAAGCTAAGAAGGTGTTGAAAGGACCGTCCTGCCATGGTCTGCAAGTAATAGAAGAGAGGCTTTGCAACTGCTGTTTTTTTCTTATGAATTCCGAGGAGACCAAGCACTCACATATATATAGTATCTGTTTGACTCTACCATATGAACGCAATACCAAGATTCCTTCCACTTTTATTTATTGAAGAGTGAAATTCATAATTTTTACATAACAATTTTTGTATTAAAAGTTACATAACAATTTTTGAATTAGAAAAGTATACTGTTTTTTCTTTCAAATCAATTTTGTTTAAGTTAATTGAGATTCTAGCAAATCTCTAATTTTATTAATTAATAATTAATGACAAATCATGATTCCTTAAGCTCAACTTTAATTAATAATTAATGATAAATGAGGAAGAAAGATGTTCTATGAATTGACAAGTCAATAAAGGTGTGTGAACGGGGGCTTTTTAGCTTTGACCAAAAATAATAACAATTCTTTGATCTCTTATTTGGAGAAATGGTCTACAAGTAGCTTTCCGGTGACTTGGCTGACACTAATCCCAAATTTATTTTTTTTCTATCTTTTCTCCTTGTAAAAAGCCTCTCCCAACACCATGGTCCATGTCAGTTTTCAAAATTCAATTAAATAAAAATTATACTTTCCACATTTTATAAAAAGCAAGATATCAGTAAATAAACTTTTTACAACTTGTTTTGAAAAATTGTTTTTTATTTTTTAATTTGAAAACAAGTTTTAAAAAACATGGTTAAACGGGCCCATATTTTTCTTTTATTTTTAAAAATCAATGAAAACACCTTTTACTTATTTTCTAAAAATTATTATTTATTTCACTTTATTTTTAAAAAGTGTTTTTAGAGAACAACAGCTAAAGAGCATTAAAAATTTTAAAAACAATTTTTTATTTTTAAAGACAAAAAACTATTTTTAAATCACATGGCCAAAAAGACTCTTAAATATTTTCTCACATCTTTAAATATTGCATCTAACTTTCCAACAATCCTCTTAACTCAAAAAGTTATAAAAATAAAAATGTTCTGGAATTAAAACATAAAATGAAAAATATTTTGTTCTCAATAGCATTCATCGTTGGCATTGAATTGAAAGGTGAATGCATAAATCAAATAGCATTGTTTTTTGAATTTATGAATATCTGGAAAGCTCTTGATTGTACCATTTCCTCTAACTTCCGAGAAAGAGAAGTGAGAATTTTGAAATTTTATTGAAACTCCATTACAAATTTATGTTTACCATAAAGAAAATAATAATTACACATACTACCCCCATAAAAGTGATAAATAATAACATCATTGTGTTTAAATGATATCCATCTCAATGGCATAATGAGTATTGAAGGATTTGGCTTCTTATATTAATAGTGTTGAAGGATTTGCTAGCAATTCTGTACAACTATATTTTCAAATCACTTTTGTTAAGTTAATTGAAATTGTAGAAAATCTCCAATTTTATTAATTACAAATGTTTCATTTTCTTATGCATGATGGCTTTAAGCTCAGCTTATGTAAATTCATTAACACATCTTGATCCAAAATCAAATTTAATTAATAAGTAATGACAAATAAGGAAGAAAGATTTTTTATGAATTGACAAGTCATTAAAGGTGTGTGAATGAGGGCTTTTTAGCTTTCCACTTTTATTGACTAAAAATAATTACAAATCTTTGATCTCTTATTTTAAGTTATGGTTCAAACTTCTTTACAAGGAAAAACACATTAATTGAGACATCTTCATACTCTAGGGGGAAAAAATTTGATTGCATCATTACTATAATTTCAAACAAACTTAATTATGACATGATTATTAATATTTTTTATAGGAAATTGAAGGAAAAAAATTAAAATAGAAAAGAAATGAGATAAAATGAATAAAAGTTGAGAACAATAAATTCTATTAAAATGTTTACAAGATTACGAGGAAATGGAATGAAAAGGAACTAATTGATTCAACGTGTTTAGAAATTGTGAGCAAATATTTATGTTTACCATAAAGAAAATTATAATTGTACCCACATTTCTTCCCTTTACACCTACTTTTCTTTGTTTCTTTTCAAATGAGGCTGGTGTACCAAGAGGAAAGATAGCCTTGAAGAAGGCATAATTGTATCTTAGAGGATTTGAGATAGAGATGGCAATGGGGCAAATTTTTCTAGCTCCTTGCCTTGTCCCTTATGGGATGAGTTTGAAAGAAACACAAACAAGATAGGGATGAGCTTAGATTTTTATTTATCTTGTAAAAAGAAAAAAACCTAGGTTTGATTTAGAATGGGTTTGGGTATTGCCTTCTCTTATCTTGCTCTACCCCAATTATACATATAATTAACTAAATAATAATTCATTTTTTTTTCTATCCATTTTAATACATCTAAAATAATTAAAAAAAATCCCATAAGAATAATTTATAAAATTATAACATTTATTCATTTATAAACTTTAATTGTTTTGAAATAAAAAATAAAATATAAACTACATAAAGTGGCATACATGTATAAGAAATTTCCCTATTCATCTTATCCATTTAAGGTTTATTTCTTTCTTTTTTTTCTTTTTTTCTTTTTTATTGGGAATGGAAATTGATTTAAATAATCAAGGCAAGGTTGGGATAGGTTTGATCGACTCGAAACCCACTTTGTTGTCATCCCTAATTTGAGATTTTATTTTTCAAAATGTAAGATAAAATAAAAAAAAATTATACTACCCTACCATACCTAGATTCTATATAAAATCAAATAAAATTTGATTTACTTTAGTTATTTTCATTTTCCCTTTTTAAAGACATAAAGTAAATATTCAAATATACTTTTTATCAAAATATACATAAATTTTTTTGTTAAAAACATAATGTTTTTATTTATAAATCATATTTTTTTTAGTATAACTGAAAATTTAAAACAATGCAATTGAGAATTTTTAATCCAAACAAGTATGGGAATTCACTTTTCTACATTCGTTCTACCACATTTTGCGGTTGGAAAAGGGATGAGAATGTATTTGGAAAATAAGGTAGGTCAAGAGTGGATGACTACTTTGTTGACATCCCTAAAAATACATTTTCATATGTTTAAAACAATAATCAAGTTAGGTTTTTATGCATTATACAAGTGCTGTTAATTCAATGAGTTAAGTCAATCCACTAAGATGTGTTAAGAAAATAGAAGATAAGAAAGAGAGATTACACTATCCTTAGCTTTAATTTTCTAACAAATATGGTAATAGTAAAACCTTCATTCAATGAGTCAAGTCAATTCACTAAGACTTGTCTACAAAATACAAGACATACCAACACTTAGCCTTAATTCCATTTCTACAAAAGAAATTTCTCTATTCACCTTATCCATTAAGGTTTATTTCTTTTTTTCATTGGGAATGGAAATTGATTTAAATAATCAGGGCAAGGTTCGGATAGGGTTGATCGACTCCAAACCCACCATGTTTTCATCCCTAATTTCAGATTTTATTTTTGAAAATTTAAGATACAATAAAAAATCATAGTACCCTACCATACCTAGATTCTATATAAAATCAAATAAAATTTGATTTCCTTTATTCATTCTCATTTTCCCTTTTTAAACATATAAAGTAAATATTCAAACCTACTTTTTATTAAAATATACATAAATTTTTTTGTTAAAAACATAATGTTTTTATTTATAACTTATATTTTTTTTAGTATAATTGAAAATTTAAAATAATGCAATTGAGAATTTTTAATCCAAGCATGTATGGGAATTCACTTTTCTACATTGTTCTACCTCATTCTGTGGTTGGAAAAGTGATGAGAATGTATTTGGAAAATAAGGTAGGTCAAGAGTGGATGACCACTTTGTTGACATCCCTAAAAATACGTTTTCATATTTTTAAAACTTTAATCAAGTTAGGTTTTTATGCATTATGCAGGTGCTGTTAATTCAATGAGTTAAGTCAATCCACTAAGATGTGTCTAGAAAATAGAAGATAAGAAAGAGAGATTACGCTATCTTTAGCTTTAATTTTCTAACAAATATGGTAGTAGTAAAACCATCATTCAATGAGTCAAGTCAATTCACTAAGACGTGTCTACAAAATACAAGACATACCCACACTTAGCTTTAATTCCATTTCTACAAAAGAAATTTCTCTATTCACCTTATCCATTAAGGTTTTTTTCTTTTTTTTTTCTTTTTTCTTCTTTTATTGGGAATAGAAATTGATTTAAATAATCAGGGCAAAGTTGGGATAGGGTTGATTGACTCCAAACCCACCTTCTTGTCATCCCTAATTTGAGATTTTATTTTTGAAAATTTAAGATACAATAAAAAATTATAATACCCTACCATACCTAGATTCTATATAAAATCAAATAAAATTTGATTTACTTTAGTTATTTTCATTTTCCCTTTTTAAACATATAAAGTAAATAATGAAATCTACTTTTTTTTTTTAAATATACATAAATTTTTTTGTTAAAAACATAATGTTTTTATTTATAAATTATATTTTTTTTTGTATAATTGAAAATTTAAAATAATGCAATAGAGAGTTTTTAATCCAAGCATGTATGGGAATTCACTTTTCTACATCGTTCTACCTCATTCTTTGGTTAGAAAAGTGATGAGAGTGTATTTGGATAACAAGGTAGGTCAAGAGTGGATAACCACTTTGTTGACATCCCTAAAAATACATTTTCATACGTTTAAAACTTTAATCAAGTTAGGTTTTTATGCATTATGCAAGCGCTATTAATTCAATGAGTTAAGCCAATCCACTAAGATGTGTCTAGAAAATAGAAGATAAGAAAGAGAGATCACGCCATCTTTAGCTTTACTTTTCTAACAAATATGGTAATAGTAAAACCTTCATTCAATGAGTCAAGTCAATTCACTAAGACATGTCTACAAAATACAAGACATGCCCACACTTAGCTTTAATTCCATTTCTACAAAAGAAATTTCTCTATTCACCTTATCCATTAAGGTTTATTTCTTTTTTTTTCTTTTTTCATCGTTATTGGGAATGGAAATTGATTTAAATAATCGGGGCAAAGTTGGGATAGGGCCGAGCGACTCCAAACCCACCTTGTTGTCGTTCCTAATTTGAGATTTTATTTTTCAAAATTTATAATACAATAAAAGATTATACTACCCTACCATACTTAGATCCTATATAAAATCAAATAAAATTTTGATTTACTTTAGTTTTTTTCATTTTCCTTTTTCGAACATATAAAGTAAATATTCAAATCTACTTTCTATTAAAATATACAAAATTTTTTTTTGTTAAAAACATAAAGTTTTATTTATAAATTGTATATTTTTTAGTATAATTGAAAATTGAAAATAATGCAATTGAGAACTTTTAATCCAAGCATGTATGGGAATTCACTTTTCTACTTTGTTCTACCTCATTCTATGGTCAGAAAAGTGTTGAGAATGTATTTCGAAAATAAGGTAGGTCAAGAGTGGATGACCACTTTGTTGACATCCCTAAAAATAGGTTCTCATATGTTTAAAACTTTAATCAAGTTAGGTTTTTATACATTATGCAAGTGCAGTTAATTCAATGAGTTAAGTCAATCCACTAAGATGTGTCTAGAAAATAGAAGATAAGAAAGAGAGTTTACACTATCTTTAGCTTTAATTTTCTAACAAATATAGTAGTAGTAAAACCTTCATTCAATGAGTCAAGTCAATTCACTAAGACGTGTCTACAAAACACAAGACATACCCACCCTTAGCTTTAATTCCATTTCTACAAACGAAATTTCTCTATTCACATTATCCATTCTGGTTTATTTCTTTTTTTTTTTCATTTTTCTTTTTTTATTGGGAATGCAAAATTGATTTAAATAATCAGGGCAAGGTTCGGATAGGGTTGATCGACTCCAAACCCACCTTCTTGCCATCCCTAATTTGAGATTTTATTTTTGAAAATTTAAGATACAATAAAAAATTACACTACCCTACCATACCTAGATTCTATATAAAATCAAATAAAATATGATTTACTTTAGTTATTTTCAATTTCCCTTTTTAAACATATAAAGTACATACAAAAATCTACTTTTTATTAAAATAAACAAAAATTTTTTTGTTAAAAACATAATGTTTTTATTTATAAATTATATTATTTTAGTATAATTGAAATTTTCAAATAATGCAATTGAGAATTTTGAATCGAAGCATGTATGGGAATTAGCTTCTCTACATCGTTCTACCTCATTCTGCGGTGGAAAAGTGATGAGAATGTATTTGGAAAATAAGGTAGGTCAAGAGTGGATGACCACTTTGTTGACATCCCTAAAAATACGTTTTCATATGTTTAAAACTTGAATCAAGTTAGGTTTTAATGCATTATGCAAGTGCTGTTAATTCAATGAGTTAAGTCAATCCACTAAGATGTGTCTAGAAAATAGAAGATAAGAAAGAGAGATTACACTGTCCTTAGCTTTAATTTTAAAACAAATATGGTAATAGTGAAAGCTTCATTCAATGAGTCAAGTCAATTCACTAAGACGTGTCTACAAAATACAAGACATACCCACACTTAGCTTTAATTCCATTTCTACAAAAGAAATTTGTCTGTTCACCTTATCCATTAAGGTTTTTTTCTTTTTTTTTTTTTCTCTTGTTTCTTTTTATATTGGGAATGGAAATTCATTTAAATAATCAGGGCAAGGTTGGGATAGGGTTGATCGACTCCAAACCCACCTAGTTGTCATCCCTAATTTGAGATTTTATTTTTTAACATTTAAGATACAATAAAAAATTATACTACCCTACCATACCTAGATTCTATATAAAATTAAATAATATTTGATTTACTTTCGTTATTTTCATTTTCCCTTTTTAAACATATAAAGTAAATATTAAAATCTACTTTTTATTCAAATATACAAATTTTTTTTTGTTAAAAACATAATGTTTTTATTTATAAATTATATATTTTTTAGTATAATTGAAAATTGAAAATAATGCAATTGAGAACTTTTAATCCAAGCATGTATGGGAATTCACTTTTCTACTTTGTTCTACCTCATTCTATGGTTAGAAAAGTGCTGAGAATGTATTTGGAAAATAAAGTAGGTCAAGAGTGGATGACCACTTTGTCGACGTCCCTAAAAATAGGTTCTCATATGTTTAAAACTTTAATCAAGTTAGGTTTCTATGCATTATGCAAGTGCTGTTAATTCAATGAGTTAAGTCAATCCACTAAGATGTGTCTAGAAAATAGAAGATAAGAAAGAGAGTTTACACTATCTTTAGCTTTAATTTTCTAACAAATATGGTAGTAGTAAAACCTTCATTCAATGAGTCATGTAAATTCACTAAGACGTGTCTACAAAATACAAGACATACCCACCCTTAGCTTTAATTCCATTTCTACAAACGAAATTTCTCTATTCACATTATCCATTCAGGTTTATTTCCTTTTTTTTCATTTTCCTTTTTTTATTGGGAATGGAAATTGATTTAAATAATCAGGGCAAGGTTCGGATAGGGTTGATCGACTCCAAACCCACCTTCTTGTCATCCCTAATTTGAGATTTTATTTTTGAAAATTTAAGATACAATAAAAAATTATACCACCCTACCATACCTAGATTCTATATAAAATCAAATAAAATTTGATTTACTTGAGTTATTTTCAATTTCCCTTTTTAAACATAAAAAGTACATACAAAAATCTACTTTTTATTAAAATAAACAAATTTTTTTTGTTAAAAACATAATGTTTTTATTTATAAATTATATTTTTTTAGTATAATTGAGAATTTAAAATAATGCAATTGAGAATTTTGAGTCGAAGCATGTATGGGAATTAGCTTCTCTACATCGTTCTACCTCATTCTGCGGTGGAAAAGTGATGAGAATGTATTTGGAAAATAAGGTAGGTCAAGAGTGGATGACCACTTTGTTGACATCCCTAAAAATACATTTTCATATGTTTAAAACTTTAATCAAGTTAGGTTTTTATGCATTATGCAAGTGCTGTTAATTCAATGAGTTAAGTGAATCCACTAAGATGTGTCTAGAAAATAGAAGATAAGAAAGAGAGATTACACTTACCTTAGCTTTAATTTTAAAACAAATATGGTAATAGTAAAACCTTCATTCAATGAGTCAAGTCAATTCACTAAGACGTGTCTACAAAATACAAGACATACCCACACTTAGCTTTAATTCCATTTCTACAAAAGAAATTTGTCTGTTCACCTTATCCATTAAGGTTTTTTTCTTTTTTTTTTTCTCTTTTTTCTTTTTTTATTGGGAATGGAAATTGATTTAAATAATCAGGGCAAGGTTCGGATAGGGTTGATCGACTCCAAACCCACCTTCTTGTCATCCCTAATTTGAGATTTTATTTTTGAATATTTAAGATACAATAAAAAATTATACTACCCTACAATACCTAGATTCTATATAACATCAAATAAAATTTGATTTACTTTAGTTATTCTCAATTTCCCTTTTTAAACATAAAAAGTACATACAAAAATCTACTTTTTATTAAAATAAACAAATTTTTTTTTTTGTTAAAAACATAATGTTTTTATTTATAAATTATATTTTTTAGTATAATTGAAAATTTAAAATAATGCAATTGAGAATTTTGAGTCGAAGCATGTATGGGAATTAGCTTCTCTACATCGTTCTACCTCATTCTGCGGTGGAAAAGTGATGAGAATGAATTTGGAAAATAAGGTAGGTCAAGAGTGGAAGACCACTTTGTTGACATCCCTAAAAATACGTTTTCATATGTTTAAAACTTTAATCAAGTTAGGTTTTTATGCATTATGCAAGTGCTGTTAATTCAATGAGTTAAGTCAATCCACTAAGATGTGTCTAGAAAATAGAAGATAAGAAAGAGAGTTTACACTATCTTTAGCTTTAATTTTCTAACAAATATGGTAGTAGTAAAACCTTCATTCAATGAGTCAAGTCAATTCACTAAGACGTGTCTACCAAATACAACACATACCCACCCTTAGCTTTAGTTCCATTTCTACAAACGAAATTTCTCTATTCACATTATCCATTCAGGTTTATTTCTTTTTTTTTCATTTTTCTTTTTTTTATTGCGAATGGAAATTGATTTAAATAATCAGGGCAAGGTTCGGATAGGGATGATCGACTCCAAACCCACCATCTTGTCATCCCTAATTTGAGATTTTATTTTTGAAAATTTAAGATACAATAAAAAATTATACCACCCTACCATACTTAGATTCTATATAAAATCAAATAAAATTTGATTTACTTTAGTTATTTTCAATTTCCCTTTTTAAACATAAAAAGTACATACAAAGATCTACTTTTTATTAAAATAAACAAATTTTTTTTTGTTACAAACATAATGTTTTTATTTATAAATTATATTTTTTTAGTATAATTGACAATTTAAAATAATGCAATTGAGAATTTTGAGTCGAAGCATGTATGGGAATTAGCTTCTCTACATCGTTCTACCTCATTCTGCGGTGGAAAAGTGATGAGAATGTATTTGGAAAATAAGGTAGGTCAAGAGTGGATGACCACTTTGTTGACATCCCTAAAAATACATTTTCATATGTTTAAAACTTTAATCAAGTTAGGTTTTTATGCATTATGCAAGTGCTGTTAATTCAATGAGTTAAGTCAATCCACTAAGATGTGTCTAGAAAATAGAAGATAAGAAAGAGAGATTACACTTACCTTAGCTTTAATTTTAAAACAAATATGGTAATAGTAAAACCTTCATTCAATGAGTCAAGTCAATTCACTAAGACGTGTCTACAAAATACAAGACATACCCACACTTAGCTTTAATTCCATTTCTACAAAAGAAATTTGTCTGTTCACCTTATCCATTAAGGTTTTTTTCTTTTTTTTTTTCTCTTTTTTCTTTTTTTATTGGGAATGGAAATTGATTTAAATAATCAGGGCAAGGTTCGGATAGGGTTGATCGACTCCAAACCCACCTTCTTGTCATCCCTAATTTGAGATTTTATTTTTGAAAATTTAAGATACAATAAAAAATTATACCACCCTACCATACTTAGATTCTATATAAAATCAAATAAAATTTGATTTACTTTAGTTATTTTCAATTTCCCTTTTTAAACATAAAAAGTACATACAAAGATCTACTTTTTATTAAAATAAACAAATTTTTTTTTGTTACAAACATAATGTTTTTATTTATAAATTATATTTTTTTAGTATAATTGACAATTTAAAATAATGCAATTGAGAATTTTGAGTCGAAGCATGTATGGGAATTAGCTTCTCTACATCGTTCTACCTCATTCTGCGGTGGAAAAGTGATGAGAATGTATTTGGAAAATAAGGTAGGTCAAGAGTGGATGACCACTTTGTTGACATCCCTAAAAATACATTTTCATATGTTTAAAACTTTAATCAAGTTAGGTTTTTATGCATTATGCAAGTGCTGTTAATTCAATGAGTTAAGTCAATCCACTAAGATGTGTCTAGAAAATAGAAGATAAGAAAGAGAGATTACACTTACCTTAGCTTTAATTTTAAAACAAATATGGTAATAGTAAAACCTTCATTCAATGAGTCAAGTCAATTCACTAAGACGTGTCTACAAAATACAAGACATACCCACACTTAGCTTTAATTCCATTTCTACAAAAGAAATTTGTCTGTTCACCTTATCCATTAAGGTTTTTTTCTTTTTTTTTTTCTCTTTTTTCTTTTTTATTGGGAATGGAAATTGATTTAAATAATCAGGGCAAGGTTCGGATAGGGTTGATCGACTCCAAACCCACCTTCTTGTCATCCCTAATTTGAGATTTTATTTTTGAATATTTAAGATACAATAAAAAATTATACTACCCTACAATACCTAGATTCTATATAACATCAAATAAAATTTGATTTACTTTAGTTATTCTCAATTTCCCTTTTTAAACATAAAAAGTACATACAAAAATCTACTTTTTATTAAAATAAACAAATTTTTTTTTTTGTTAAAAACATAATGTTTTTATTTATAAATTATATTTTTTTAGTATAATTGAAAATTTAAAATAATGCAATTGAGAATTTTGAGTCGAAGCATGTATGGGAATTAGCTTCTCTACATCGTTCTACCTCATTCTGCGGTGGAAAAGTGATGAGAATGAATTTGGAAAATAAGGTAGGTCAAGAGTGGAAGACCACTTTGTTGACATCCCTAAAAATACGTTTTCATATGTTTAAAACTTTAATCAAGTTAGGTTTTTATGCATTATGCAAGTGCTGTTAATTCAATGAGTTAAGTCAATCCACTAAGATGTGTCTAGAAAATAGAAGATAAGAAAGAGAGTTTACACTATCTTTAGCTTTAATTTTCTAACAAATATGGTAGTAGTAAAACCTTCATTCAATGAGTCAAGTCAATTCACTAAGACGTGTCTACCAAATACAACACATACGCACCCTTAGCTTTAATTCCATTTCTACAAACGAAATTTCTCTATTCACATTATCCATTCAGGTTTATTTCTTTTTTTTTCATTTTTCTTTTTTTATTGCGAATGGAAATTGATTTAAATAATCAGGGCAAGGTTCGGATAGGGATGATCGACTCTAAACCCACCTTCTTGTCATCCCTAATTTGAGATTTTATTTTTGAAAATTTAAGATACAATAAAAAATTATACCACCCTACCATACTTAGATTCTATATAAAATCAAATAAAATTTGATTTACTTTAGTTATTTTCAATTTCCCTTTTTAAACATAAAAAGTACATACAAAGATCTACTTTTTATTAAAATAAACAAATTTTTTTTTTTGTTACAAACATAATGTTTTTATTTATAAATTATATTTTTTTAGTATAATTGACAATTTAAAATAATGCAATTGAGAATTTTGAGTCGAAGCATGTATGGGAATTAGCTTCTCTACATCGTTCTACCTCATTCTGCGGTGGAAAAGTGATGAGAATGTATTTGGAAAATAAGGTAGGTCAAGAGTGGATGACCACTTTGTTGACATCCTTAAAAATACGTTTTCATATGTTTAAAACTTTAATCAAGTTAGGTTTTTATGCATTATGCAAGTGCTGTTAATTCAATGAGTTAAGTCAATCCACTAAGATGTGTCTAGAAAATAGAAGATAAGAAAGAGAGTTTACACTATCTTTAGCTTTAATTTTCTAACAAATATGGTAGTAGTAAAACCTTCATTCAATGAGTCAAGTCAATTCACTAAGACGTGTCTACCAAATACAACACATACCCACCCTTAGCTTTAATTCCATTTCTACAAACGAAATTTCTCTATTCACATTATCCATTCAGGTTTATTTCTTTTTTTTTCATTTTTCTTTTTTTATTGCGAATGGAAATTGATTTAAATAATCAGGGCAAGGTTCGGATAGGGATGATCGACTCCAAACCCACCTTCTTGTCATCCCTAATTTGAGATTTTATTTTTGAAAATTTAAGATACAATAAAAAATTATACCACCCTACCATACTTAGATTCTATATAAAATCAAATAAAATTTGATTTACTTTAGTTATTTTCAATTTCCCTTTTTAAACATAAAAAGTACATACAAAGATCTGCTTTTTATTAAAATAAACAAATTTTTTTTTGTTACAAACATAATGTTTTTATTTATAAATTATATTTTTTTAGTATAATTGACTATTTAAAATAATGCAATTGAGAATTTTGAGTCGAAGCATGTATGGGAATTAGCTTCTCTACATCGTTCTACCTCATTCTGCGGTGGAAAAGTGATGAGAATGTATTTGGAAAATAAGGTAGGTCAAGAGTGGATGACCACTTTGTTGACATCCCTAAAAATACGTTTTCATATGTTTAAAACTTTAATCAAGTTAGGTTTTTATGCATTATGCAAGTGCTGTTAATTCAATGAGTTAAGTCAATCCACTAAGATGTGTCTAGAAAATAGAAGATAAGAAAGAGAGTTTACACTATCTTTAGCTTTAATTTTCTAACAAATATGGTAGTAGTAAAACCTTCATTCAATGAGTCAATTCAATTCACTAAGACGTGTCTACCAAATACAACACATACCCACCCTTAGCTTTAATTCCATTTCTACAAACGAAATTTCTCTATTCACATTATCCATTCAGGTTTATTTCTTTTTTTTTCATTTTTCTTTTTTTATTGCGAATGGAAATTGATTTAAATAATCAGGGCAAGGTTCGGATAGGGTTGATCGACTCCAAACCCACCTTCTTGTCATCCCTAATTTGAGATTTTATTTTTGAATATTTAAGATACAATAAAAAATTATACTACCCTACAATACCTAGATTCTATATAACATCAAATAAAATTTGATTTACTTTAGTTATTCTCAATTTCCCTTTTTAAACATAAAAAGTACATACAAAAATCTACTTTTTATTAAAATAAACAAACTTTTTTTTTTTGTTAAAAACATAATGTTTTTATTTATAAATTATATTTTTTTAGTATAATTGAAAATTTAAAATAATGCAATTGAGAATTTTGAGTCGAAGCATGTATGGGAATTAGCTTCTCTACATCGTTCTACCTCATTCTGCGGTGGAAAAGTGATGAGAATGAATTTGGAAAATAAGGTAGGTCAAGAGTGGAAGACCACTTTGTTGACATCCCTAAAAATACGTTTTCATATGTTTAAAACTTTAATCAAGTTAGGTTTTTATGCATTATGCAAGTGCTGTTAATTCAATGAGTTAAGTCAATCCACTAAGATGTGTCTAGAAAATAGAAGATAAGAAAGAGAGTTTACACTATCTTTAGCTTTAATTTTCTAACAAATATGGTAGTAGTAAAACCTTCATTCAATGAGTCAAGTCAATTCACTAAGACGTGTCTACCAAATACAACACATACCCCCCCTTAGCTTTAATTCCATTTCTACAAACGAAATTTCTCTATTCACATTATCCATTCAGGTTTATTTCTTTTTTTTTCATTTTTCTTTTTTTATTACGAATGGAAATTGATTTAAATAATCAGGGCAAAGTTCGGATAGGGATGATCGACTCCAAACCCACCTTCTTGTCATCCCTAATTTGAGATTTTATTTTTGAAAATTTAAGATACAATAAAAAATTATACCACCCTACCATACCTAGATTCTATATAAAATCAAATAAAATTTGATTTACTTGAGTTATTTTCAATTTCCCTTTTTAAACATAAAAAGTACATACAAAAATCTACTTTTTATTAAAATAAACAAATTTTTTTTGTTAAAAACATAATGTTTTTATTTATAAATTATATTTTTTTAGTATAATTGAGAATTTAAAATAATGCAATTGAGAATTTTGAGTCGAAGCATGTATGGGAATGAGCTTCTCTACATCGTTCTACCTCATTCTGCGGTGGAAAAGTGATGAGAATGTATTTGGAAAATAAGGTAGGTCAAGAGTGGATGACCACTTTGTTGACATCCCTAAAAATACGTTTTCATATGTTTAAAACTTTAATCAAGTTCGGTTTTTATGCATTATGCAAGTGCTGTTAATTCAATGAGTTAAGTCAATCCACTAACATGTGTCTAGAAAATAGAAGATAAGAAAGAGAGATTACACTTACCTTAGCTTTAATTTTAAAACAAATTTGGTAATAGTAAAACCTTCATTCAATGAGTCAAGTCAATTCACTAAGACGTGTCTACAAAATACAAGACATACCCACACTTAGCTTTAATTCCATTTCTACAAAAGAAATTTGTCTGTTCACCATATCCATTAAGGTTTTTTTCTTTTTTTTTTTCTCTTTTTTCTTTTTTTATTGGGAATGGAAACTGATTTAAATAATCAGGGCAAGGTTCGGATAGGGTTGATCGACTCCAAACCCACCTTCTTGTCATCCCTAATTTGAGATTTTATTTTTGAATATTTAAGATACAATAAAAAATTATACGACCCTACAATACCTAGATTCTATATAACATCAAATAAAATTTGATTTACTTTAGTTATTCTCAATTTCCCTTTTTAAACATAAAAAGTACATACAAAAATCTACTTTTTATTAAAATAAACAAATTTTTTTTTTGTTAAAAACATAATGTTTTTATTTATAAATTATATTTTTTTAGTATAATTGAAAATTTAAAATAATGCAATTGAGAATTTTGAGTCGAAGCATGTATGGGAATTAGCTTCTCTACATCGTTCTACCTCATTCTGCGGTGGAAAAGTGATGAGAAAGAATTTGGAAAATAAGGTAGGTCAAGAGTGGAAGACCACTTTGTTGACATCCCTAAAAATACGTTTTCATATGTTTAAAACTTTAATCAAGTTAGGTTTTTATGCATTATGCAAGTGCTGTTAATTCAATGAGTTAAGTCAATCCACTAAGATGTGTCTAGAAAATAGAAGATAAGAAAGAGAGTTTACACTATCTTTAGCTTTAATTTTCTAACAAATATGGTAGTAGTAAAACCATCATTCAATGAGTCAAGTCAATTCACTAAGACGTGTCTACCAAATACAACACATACGCACCCTTAGCTTTAATTCCATTTCTACAAACGAAATTTCTCTATTCACATTATCCATTCAGGTTTATTTCTTTTTTTTTCATTTTTCTTTTTTTATTGCGAATGGAAATTGATTTAAATAATCAGGGCAAGGTTCGGATAGGGATGATCGACTCCAAACCCACCTTCTTGTCATCCCTAATTTGAGATTTTATTTTGAAAATTTAAGATACAATAAAAAATTATACCACCCTACCATACCTAGATTCTATATAAAATCAAATAAAATTTGATTTACTTGAGTTATTTTCAATTTCCCTTTTTAAACATAAAAAGTACATACAAAAATCTACTTTTTATTAAAATAAACAAATTTTTTTTGTTAAAAACATAATGTTTTTATTTATAAATTATATTTTTTTAGTATAATTGAGAATTTAAAATAATGCAATTGAGAATTTTGAGTCGAAGCATGTATGGGAATTAGCTTCTCTACATCGTTCTACCTCATTCTGCGGTTGAAAAGTGATGAGAATGTATTTGGAAAATAAGGTAGGTCAAGAGTGGATGACCACTTTGTTGACATCCCTAAAAATACGTTTTCATATGTTTAAAACTTTAATCAAGTTAGGTTTTTATGCATTATGCAAGTGCTGTTAATTCAATAAGTTAAGTCAATCCACTAACATGTGTCTAGAAAATAGAAGATAAGAAAGAGAGATTACACGTACCTTAGCTTTAATTTTAAAACAAATATGGTAATAGTAAAACCTTCATTCAATGAGTCAAGTCAATTCACTAAGACGTGTCTACAAAATACAACACATACCCACCCTAAGCTTTAATTCCATTTCTACAAACGAAATTTCTCTATTCACATTATCCATTCAGGTTTTTTTTTTTTTTTTTCATTTTTCTTTTTTTATTGCGAATGGAAATTGATTTAAATAATCAGGGCAAGGTTCGGATAGGGATGATCGACTCCAAACCCACCTTCTTGTCATCCCTAATTTGAGATTTTATTTTTGAAAATTTAAGATACAATAAAAAATTATACCACCCTACCATACTTAGATTCTAAATAAAATCAAATAAAATTTGATTTACTTTAGTTATTCTCAATTTCCCTTTTTAAACATAAAAAGTACATACAAAAATCTACTTTTTATTAAAATAAACAAATTTTTTTTTTTTGTTAAAAACATAATGTTTTTATTTATAAATTGTATTTTTTAGTATAATTGAAAATTTAAAATAATGCAATTGAGAATTTTGAGTCGAAGCATGTATGGGAATTAGCTTCTCTACATCGTTCTACCTCATTCTGCGGTGGAAAAGTGATGAGAATGTATTTGGAAAATAAGGTAGGTCAAGAGTGGAAGACCACTTTGTTGACATCCCTAAAAATACGTTTTCATATGTTTAAAACTTTAATCAAGTTAGGTTTTTATGCATTATGCAAGTGCTGTTAATTCAATGAGTTAAGTCAATCCACTAAGATGTGTCTAGAAAATAGAAGATAAGAAAGAGAGTTTACACTATCTTTAGCTTTAATTTTCTAACAAATATGGTAGTAGTAAAACCTTCATTCAATGAGTCAAGTCAATTCACTAAGACGTGTCTACCAAATACAACACATACCCACCCTTAGCTTTAATTCCATTTCTACAAACGAAATTTCTCTATTCACATTATCCATTCAGGTTTATTTTTTTTTTTCATTTTTCTTTTTTTATTGCGAATGGAAATTGATTTAAATAATCAGGGCAAGGTTCGGATAGGGATGATCGACTCCAAACCCACCTTCTTGTCATCCCTAATTTGAGATTTTATTTTTGAAAATTTAAGATACAATAAAAAATTATACCACCCTACCATACTTAGATTCTATATAAAATCAAATAAAATTTTATTTACTTTAGTTATTTTCAATTTCCCTTTTTAAACATAAAAAGTACATACAAAGATCTACTTTTTATTAAAATAAACAAATTTTTTTTTTGTTACAAACATAATGTTTTTATTTATAAATTATATTTTTTTAGTATAATTGACAATTTAAAATAATGCAATTGAGAATTTTGAGTCGAAGCATGTATGGGAATTAGCTTCTCTACATCGTTCTACCTCATTCTGCGGTGGAAAAGTGATGAGAATGTATTTGGAAAATAAGGTAGGTCAAGAGTGGATGACCACTTTGTTGACATCCCTAAAAATACGTTTTCATATGTTTAAAACTTTAATCAAGTTAGGTTTTTATGCATTATGCAAGTGCTGTTAATTCAATGAGTTAAGTCAATCCACTAAGATGTGTCTAGAAAATAGAAGATAAGAAAGAGAGTTTACACTATCTTTAGCTTTAATTTTCTAACAAATATGGTAGTAGTAAAACCTTCATTCAATGAGTCAAGTCAATTCACTAAGACGTGTCTACAAAATACAAGACATACCCACCCTTAGCTTTAATTCCATTTCTACAAACGAAGTTTCTCTATTCACATTATCCATTCAGGTTTATTTCATTTTTTTTAATTTTTCTTTTTTTATTGGGAATGGAAATTGATTTAAATAATCAGGGCAAGGTTCGGATAGGGATGATCGACTCCAAACCCACCTTTTTGTCATCCCTAATTTGAGATTTTATTTTTGAAAATTTAAGATACAATAAAAAATTATACCACCCTACCATACCTAGATTCTATATAAAATCAAATAAAATTTGATTTACTTTAGTTATTTTCAATTTCCCTTTTTAAACATAGAAAGTACATACAAAAATCTACTTTTTATTAAAATAAACAAATTTTTTTTTGTTAAAAACATAATTTCTTTATTTATAAATTATATTTTTTTAGTATAATTGAAAATTTAAAATAATGCAATTGAGAACTTTTAATCCAAGCATGTATGGGAATTCACTTTTCTACTTGGTTCTACCTCATTCTATGGTTAGAAAAGTGCTGAGAATGTATTTGGAAAATAAGGTAGGTCAAGAGTGGATGACCACTTTGTTGACAACCCTAAAAAGACGTTTTCATATGTTTAAAACTTTAATAAAGTTAGGTTTTTATGCATTATGCAAGTGCTGTTAATTCAAAGAGTTAAGTCAATCCAGTAAGAAAATAGAAGATAAGAAAGAGAGATTACACTGTCCTTAGCTTTAATTTTAAAACAAATATGGTAATAGTAAAACCTTCATTCAATGAGTCAAGTCAATTCACTAAGACGTGTCTACAAAATACAAGACATACCCACACTTAGCTTTAATTCCATTTCTACAAAAGAAATTTGTCTGTTCACCTTATCCATTAAGGTTTTTTTCTTCTTTTTTTTTCTTTTTTCTTTTTTTATTGGGAATGGAATTTCATTTAAATAATTAGGGCAAGGTTGTAATAGGGTTGATCGACTCCAAACCCACCTAGTTGTCATCCCTAATTTGAGATTTTATTTTTGAAAATTTAAGTTGCAATAAAAAATTATACTACCCTACCATACCTACATTCTATATAAAATGAAATAATATTTGATTTACTTTAGTTATTTTCATTTTCCCTTTTTAAACATATAAAGTAAATATTAAAATCTACTTTTTATTAAAATATACAAATTTTTTTTTGTTAAAAACATAATGTTTTTATTTATAAATTATATATTTTTTAGTATAATTGAAAATTTAAAATAATGCAATTGAGAAATTTTAAACCAAGCATGTATGGGAATTCACTTTTCTACTTTGTTCTACCTCATTCTATGGTTAGAAAAGTGCTGAGAAAGTATTTGGAAAATAAGGTAGGTCAAGAGTGGATGACCACTTTGTTGACATCCCTAAAAATAGGTTCTCATATGTTTAAAACTTTAATCAAGTTAGGTTTTTATGCATTATGCAAGTGCTGTTAATTCAATGAGCTAAGTCAATCCACTAAGATGTGTCTAGAAAATAGAAGATAAGAAAGAGAGTTTACACTATCTTTAGCTTTAATTTTCTAACAAATATGGTAGTAGTAAAACCTTCATTCAATGAGTCAAGTCAATTCACTAAGATGTGTCTACAAAATACAAGACATACCCACCCTTAGCTTTAATTCCACTTCTACAAACGAAATTTCTCTATTCACATTATCCATTAAGGTATATTTCTCTTTTTTCATTTTTCTTTTTTTATTGGGAATGGAAATTGATTTAAATAATCCGGGAAAGGTTGGGATAGGGTTGATCGACTGCAAACCCACCTTCTTGTCATCCCTAATTTGAGATTTTATCTTTTAAAATTTAAGATACAATAAAAAATTATACTATCCTACCATACCTAGATTCTATATAAAATCAAATATAAAAATTGATTTACTTTAGTTATTTTCATTTTCCCTTTTCAAACATATAAAGTACATACTAAAATCTACTTTTTACTAAAATAAACAAAAATTTTTTTGTTAAAAACATAATGTTTTTATTTATAAATTATACTTTTTTAGTATAATTGAAAATTTAAAATAATGCAATTGAGAATTTTGAATCGAAGCATGTATGGGAATTCACTTCTCTACACCGTTCTACCTCATTTTACGGTGGAAAAGTGATGAGCATGTATTTGGAAAATAAGGTAGGTCAGGAGTGGATGACCACTTTGTTCACATCACTAAAAATACGTTTTCATATGTTTAAAAGTTTAATCAAGTTAGGTTTTTATGCATTATGCAAGTGCTGTTAATTCAATGAGTTAAGTCAATCCACTAAGATGTGTCTAGAAAACAGAAGATAAGAACGAGAGATTACACTGTCTTTAGCTTTAATTTTCAAACAAATATGGTAACAGTAAAACCATCATTCAATGAGTCAAGTCAATTCACTAAGATGTGTCTACAAAATACAAGACATACCCACACTTTGCTTTAATTCCATTTCTACAAAAGGAATTTCTCTATTCACCTTATCCATTAAGGTTTATTTCTTTTTTCTTTTGGGAATGGAAATTGATTTAAATAATCAGGGCAAGGTTGGGGTAGCATTGATCGACTCGAAACCCACCTTGTTGTCATCCTTAATTTGATATTTTATTTTTCAAAATTTAAGATACAATAAAAAATTATACTACCGTACCATACCTAGATTCTATATAAAATTAAATAAAATTTGATTTACTTTAGTTATTTTCATTTTCCCTTTTTAAACATATAAAGTAAATATTCAAATGTACTTTAAAATATACATAAAATTTTTTTAAAAAAACCTAATGTTTTTATTTATAAATTATATATTTTTTTTAGTAGAATTGAAAATTTAAAATAATGCAATTGAGAATTTTTAATCCAAGCATGCATGGGAATTCACTTTTCTACATCGTTCTACCTCATTCTGCGGTTGGAAAAGTGATGAGAATGTATTTGGAAAATAAGGTAGGTCAAGAGTGGATGACCACCTTGTTGACAACCCTAAAAATACGTGTTCATATGTTTAAAACTATAATCAAGTTAGGTTTTTATGCATTATGCAGGTGCATTTAATTCAATGAGTTGAGTCAATCCACTAAGATGTGTCTAGAAAATAGAAGATAAGAAAGAGATATTACACTATCTTTAGCTTTAATTTTCTAACAAATATGGTAATAGTAAAACCGTCATTAAATTAGTGAAGTCAATTCACTAAGTGTGGACCCCGCATTTCGGCTCAATGCGTTTCCCACTCTATGGCGAGCTCGATTTTTATTTGAAAATTTGATTTTTATTGATTATTTGAAAATGACTTGGAGTCGCCACTTATTTTTGTTTTATTTTTAAAGGGTAAACAAAATAAGAAAGAAAAACCCTAAGTGTGACTCTTTGTTTTGGAAAAGGCAGTCTGTGAAAAACCGGATCGGGTTCGGGGGTCAGGTTACTTATCGGGAAGGTACGGTAAAGACCGTAGCACACCTCTAAGTCCCTAAAGTCGGGTCTCTACTAATAAAATGAAGCTGACATGGAAATCAATGAGAAAATCAATGAATATCAACTTGATTACACACCGAGAATCAAAGCATGCATGAGAGATGGACAAAGTGAGAGAAAATGCGTACCTTAGCAGCAAACAACAACGCGCTATCATGAAAATGAGATTAGTACAAAACAATGATCACAAGATATAGCATACATGTCACTAAATTGAATACAAAATCATCAATAGCACATGTGTCATTTCACTCAATTTTATTTTAAAGAAAATTTATTTGATGTTGGGCCCCCACCAAAGCCCAATTTGTTTTTGTATGAATTAATTTTGTAAATTCTATCACCTAGAATTACGAAAAATAAATTCACACTTATTTTAAAACATTTTGAAAATCAAAGAAAATTCGGAAGTGGCTCGCCAAAAAGAAAACGGCGACCAAATTTTATTAAAAATGAGATTTTGGTACCTAAAACTCTAAAGATGAGAGGTTTGATGATTTGAAGTCGTTTTAAAAATAAATAAATAGATAAATAAATAAATAAAATAAAATAATAATGATAATTATAATAATAATAATAATAATAATAATGACATAAGCTAGAAAAACATTTGAAAACGGAGTTTAGAAATTATTTTTGAAAACAAAGGGAAAGGATTTTGAGGGATGACACGTGGCTCAAAAGGTGGCCATGCTAATGGTGTAAAAATGGGAGGTATGATGAGAGACAACCATGTAAATTGATGTCACTCAGATAGGCCTGGGATGCAATTGATCATGCTGAACTGTGTTAGGCATTCTTCTGATGCTTTGAGGATTAAAATAGCACCCTTACTCTTCAATTAATCAAATTAAACCCTTGGTTGCCATCTCCACAGGAGCTCCTGCTACTGCTGCTAATGGTGGTGGTACTGTTGCTGTCACCATGAACTGATGCTGCATTGGAAAGGTGGTTTCACTGTACTTGCTATGCCCAGAATCATAAACCTGGTCTTCTGAAATGGCATCACACCCTTTTGCCTCTTCATCAAATTCTGGTTCAAAGAGTCTCGACTCTTTACAAATAGTGGCACCAGCTACTATTATAGGAAAGCTGTTGCCTCTGAAACCATTTTCCACCACAATGAAACACCGCCCTAAAACACCAGGAATTGCATCATTAATTTCAAAGCTGCCAAAGCTTATCTTATAATTTAGTTGCCTCTGATTCCAAGTCCTTCAAATTATCAACACGAGGAGAAACAGATTTTGCAGGAGTTCCAATCCCCTAGGGATAGTGTGAATTGACTTTTAACTCAGTTTTCACCCCTTCTTCACCACCACTGCTTCTATAATTCTCAATCATCAAAACCCCCATCGCTCACTCTCCGGAAGACTCTTCTCGATTGCAACAAACCGACAAGGTGGATATGTAAGAAGAGGTGACAGCCTGCCGACTGCCACCCGCTTCCTACTCTCCTTCAGCCACATCATCAGCCTAATTCCCAACCTCTGGTCCAACACATAAAGAGTCTCATCTACAATAACAGCTGAACCTGCCATCCTAACACCATGTCGGCACCAGCATGCTGCCACGTGCCGTCGCTACCAGCAGCACCACCCCCCAGCTGCTGTTGATTCTGAGCCTGCTAAATCGCGGACCCACCGAAGTTCATCTAGCCATGGATCCCCATCTGCTGGCGCACCACCATTGGATAGAGCGTTCTGTTTTGCAATACCTGGTTCGGGATTCATGCCCGAAACCCATAATAGATGTCACGTGTTGCGCAGTCAGCTTGATGTCTCCTGCACGATCTCTGAGTTTCTCTCTTCTGGCAATGGAGTCACCCACCTCACGGCAGCTCAAGTCCTCTAACTCTCTCTATTCTTCTCAGCTGAACCTCCCCTCTCAAGCTAAAACTCCCTTCTCTGAAGTTGCCCCATATGATGAGTCTTACTTGATTTACTCTTCCTGCATCATCATACTTTAACTTGTCTCATGAGACTCTTTCTTCAGTTTTGACTTGATAAATCCCAAAAGAAATTTCTAATTCATGCATGTTGAGTGATGAACGCGCGCATCAACCTTCTCGACATTGTAAGAGTCACGATGTGGTGCACTGTAAGGTGAAGGTCCTCCATACCCTGACTGACCAGCTGCTGTTCCACAACTGGGCGGAGCGACTCGCTGAGAACTGGAATCGATCTAAGCATACCCAGATTGAGCAGACGACTGTTGAGAATGGGGATAACCAGACTGCAC
The DNA here is from genome assembly GCA_940586395.1 of Vitis riparia x Vitis cinerea. Lineage (NCBI taxonomy): Eukaryota > Viridiplantae > Streptophyta > Magnoliopsida > Vitales > Vitaceae > Vitis > Vitis riparia x Vitis cinerea. Next base: position 32,040 of record CALNHZ020000349.1, read on the forward strand.
AGGAGCAAGCTGGGCATAACCTGTCTGGGCACTAAGGGACTGTTGGGTTTGTCCGTAAACTGGTGAATTGGCTGGTACCTTCTGAGCCTCATCTCTGTGATCTTTGAATGACTGTATGTGACCATTCTCCCAGTGAATGGAGCTCGCCACGTGTTCCCAGGATGAATAGAGGAATTGCCATGCATGCTCAAATCTCTATTAATAGGCACCTCATCAGACTTTCTATAAGGCGTGCCATCTTCTCTCAAAGCCTCAGCGTGGAAGTAGTGGCATTGCTGTGGTTGCTTGGCGTTCCGGTGATGGCGGAGGCACTTCGCCGCCGGCGGCAAGCCGCCGGCGTCGTTCGAGGATAGCTTTGCTTGCTCTATTTCTTTCTCAAGTTCGTTTTCCTTCTTTTCAGGTATTTCATGCTTCCCATGCACGTGTATGAGTGAAGTTGGAACTTTAATGAAGGCTATGGATGACATTTGGGGAAGAAAATGGGATTGGAGAAATGGGTTTGTATGAAAGAGAGGTTGAAGGGATGGGGCAGTAGGTATGACGATAGTGGGCATGGTGACATGGGTATGAAAGAATATGGGTTTAGGGGTTTAGAAAATGGGTGTGGAGTTGGTGGACTGGGTGGTAGGAATTAGTGAGAAATAGATATAGGAATGAAGGAGTCTCTTGATAGCAACTGCATCCCCGAAAAGGCTATGAGCAAGATCCTCTTAGCCCTCAAAACTATGAAAAACCACCTTGAGCATATTAGAAACAGCTCTGAGTTACGAACACGAACGTCATTTCCAAAATTGTTGTAGAACAGCTATTGAGAGCAGTCCCCTGTTCGGGAGAGTTGAGACTCTCAATACACCACCTTGGGCACAGCTTCTTAGTGACCCAAAAGTTCAGGCATGCAGAGGGCCTAACTTCACTGATATGATTTGCAAAATAGGAACCCCATTGCCAAACCTTGCAACGTGGATGCCGTATGTCACAACAAAATGCATGCTACTATGCAGAAGCTTCATTGTTCCTTGCCGGTATATGTGAGTGTCTCTCCTCATATCATCCATACGAATAGACCCACAACTCTCTAACTCAATCAAACTGTACCCAAAATCATCTTCATAGTGCAAACAGCTCAAACCTCCTTGAACAGCGGGGTTAACTTCTCTGTTGGAGATACCTTCTGCAATGTATTGTGAGTTTCTCTACAGAGTACCAATACCTCCTCTGGTACCAAATATTTCCAAGCAACTTAGCAGCCGTACCTCTGCCAAGGCATAACAGCATCTTAGAGGATTAACCATGGGTCAGCTGCTGTAATCAGTGATGCATCTTCATCTTTCCCAAACGCAATATTCCACTCGTTTCTGCACTTCATAACCCTTCTTCCAGTGCGGCTTGCAGAGCCTTCTCTCCCCCTGAAAAAGACATACTCCCCAAGCTGCTTGCTACCTTGTTCACCCTCAAGCCCACGAATCCCCTCTCCAAAAGATGCCAAAATAGAGGGAAAGAACAGGGAAATAGAAAAAAAGAAACCAAAGAAAAAAAAGAACCGAGCCACATATAAAAGGAAATAATGCCATTAAATCCAAGCTCTGCTTCATGAAGATAAAAGAGCTTGCAAAAATGACTGGTGGGGGGATTCAAATGAATTTAAAACTCAAACACCACGTACAACCCATATGCAACTCATGCGAGAGAAAACAAGGATCAAGCAAACAAAAACCAGAAGCAGGTTTTTCTCCTTAGATAAACAAAACAGACGTCTAGATATCAGCAAAAAACGCAAAGTGAGCATAAAAAATAAGGTAAGATGAAGTAAGAAATAAGAACATAGGATGAGAGATGATCAAACCTTGCTGTCTTCTTCCCTACTCCAAAGCTCTCTTCAACTCAAAGTATCTCTCACCTTGCCTCCTCTCTGGCTTGCCTTCACCAGCTAAGGAATCTCTCCCCAAAAATCAGTCTCTGAGAATCTCACCCTCAAAACGTCTCCCCTCTCCCCAACTAAAAGAAAAATCAAAATCAAAATCCTCCCAGAAAACCAGTCCCGCTCCTCCTCCAAAAACCTCCAGCAGCCCAGGCACCTCACCTTCTGAAACTCCCCACCCCTTCTCTCTCAAAATCCCAGCTCCACCTATCCTCTCTGAAGCTCCTCCTCCCTCAAAATATCTCTCACGGGCAGCTAAAAGTGTTCTCCTCTCTCTCTTCTTTTTCTCTCAGCTTTTTCTCCCCTCTCTTCCCAAAAACGGATACCCCTCTTCACGGCCAAACAAAAGCTCCCTCCCCCTAAAGATTTCTGCCACCTTCCTCTTCTAGGCCCATATCTCCACTACCTGATTTGCCCCTACAACCCTCTCTGCAGCAACAACCACATCTCCACTACCCTGCAGCTGCCAGCTAAAAGCATCCCTCAACGGCCAGACGACACCACCTCTCCACCTCTCCTTCTGCAGCTGGTTCCTCCACCAAATAACAACCAAAATGATTTTTGTCTGATTCTCCTTGACACGTGTCGACCCCAGATTGGCCTTAAAAAACACCACTCTGATTCCATGATGGCCAATCAGGAATTGACACGTGGATGCTTAGGATCGTGAAACGAGGCCCAAATGGGGGTCTACACTAAGACCTGTCTACAAAATACAAGACATACCCACACTTTGCTTTAATTCCATTTCTACAAAAGAAATTTCTCTATTCACCTTATCCATTAAGGTTTATTTCTTCTTTTTCTTTCTTTTTATTTTTTTTTGGGATTGGAAATTGATTTAAATAATGAAGGCAAGGTTGGGACAGGGTTGATCGACTCCAAACACACCTTGTTGTCATCCTTAGTTTGAGATTTCATTTTTCAAAATTTAAGATACAATAAAAAATAATACTACCCTGCCATACCTAGATTCTATATAAAATCAAATAAAATTTGATTTACTTTAGTTGTTTTCATTTTCCCTTATTCAACATATAAACTAAATATTCAAATCTACTTTTTATTAAAATATACATAAATTTTTTTGTTAAAAACAAAATGTTTTTATTTATAAATTATATTTTTTTAAGTATAATTGAAAATTTAAAATAATGCAATTGAGAATTTTTAATCCAAGCATGTATGGGAATTCACTTTTCTACATCATTCTACCTCATTCCGCGGTTGGAAAAGTGATGAGAGTGTATTTGGAAAATATGGTAGGTCAAGAGTGGATGACCACCTTGTTGACAACCCTAAAAATACGTTTTCATATGTTTAAAACTTTATCAAGTTAGGTTTTTATGCATTATGCAAGTGCTGTTAATTCAATGAGTTAAGTCAATTCACTAAGATGTGTCTAGAAAATAGAAGATAAGAAAGAGAGATTACACTATCTTTAGCTTTAATTTTCTAACAAATATGGAAATGGTAAAACCTTCATTCAATGAGTCAAGTCAATTCACTAAGACTTGTCCACAAAATACAAGACATACCCACACTTAGCTTTAATTCCATTTCTACAAAAGAAATTTGTCTGTTTACCTTATCCATTAAGGTTTTTTTCTTTTTTTTTTATTTTTTCTTTTTTTATTGGAACTGGAAATTGATTTAAATAATCAGGTAAGGTTGGGATAGGGTTGATCACCCACCTTGTTGTCATCCCTAATTTGAGATTTTATTTTTCAAAATTTAAGATACAATAAAAAATTATACTACCCTACCATACCTAGATTCTATATAAAATTAAATAAAATTTTATTTACTTTAGTTATTTTCATTTTCCCTTTTTAAACATATAAAGTAAATATTCAAATCTACTTTTTATTAAAATATACATAAATTTTTTTGTTAAAAACATAATGTTTTTATTTATAACTTATATTTTTTTTAGTATAATTGAAATTTTAAAATAATGCAATTGAGAATATTTAATCCAAGCGTGAATGGGAATTCACTTTTCTACATCGTTCTACCTCATTCTGCGGTTGGAAAAGTGACAAGAATGTATTTGGAAAATAAGGTCGGTCAAGAGTGGATGACCACTTTGTTGACATCCCTAAAAATACGTTTTCATATGTTTAAAACTTTAATCAAGTCAGGTTTTTATGCATTATGCAGCTGCTATTAATTCAATGAGTTAAGTCAATCCACTAAGATGTGTCTAGAAAATAGAAGATAAGAAAGAGAGATTACACTATCTTTAGCTTTAATTTTCTAACAAATATGGTAACGGTAAAACCTTCATTCAATGAGTCAAGTCAATTCACTAAGACGTCTCTACAAAATACAAGACATACCCACACTATGCTTTAAATAATCAGGGCAAGGTTGGGATAGGGTTGATTGACTGCAAACCCGCCTTGTTGTCATCCCGAATTTGAGATTTTAATTTTCAAAATTTAAAATACAATAAAAAATTATACTGCCCTACCATACCTAGATTCTAGATAAAATTAAATAAAATTTGATTTACTTTAGTTATTTTTATTTTACTTTTTTAAACATATAAAGTAAATATTCAAATCTGCTTTTTATTAAAATATACATAAAATTTCTTGTTAAAAACATAATGTTTTTATTTATAAATTATATTTTTTTAGTATAATGGAAAATTTAAAATAATGCAATTGAGAATTTTTACTCCAAGCATGTATGGGAATTCACTTTTCAACATCATTCTACCTCATTCTGCGGTTGGAAAAGTGATGAGAATGTATTTAGAAAATAAGGTGGGTCAACAGTGGATGACCACATTGTTCACAACCCTTAACATACGTTTTCATGTGTTTAAAACTTTAATCAAGTTACGTTTTCTTGCATTATGCAAGTGCTGTTAATTCAATGAGTTAAGTCAATCCACTAAGATGTGTCTAGAAAATAGAAGATAAGAAAGAGAGATTACACTATCTTAAGCTTTAATTTTCTGACAAATACGGTAATAGTAAAACCGTCATTGAATGAGTCTAGCCAATTCACTAAGACCTGTCTACAAAATACAAGACATACCCACACTTTGCTTTAATTCCATTTCTACAAAAGAAATTTCTCTATTCACCTTATCCATTAAGGTTTATTTCTTTTTTTTCTTTTTCTTTTTTATTGGGAATGGAAATTGATTTAAATAATCAGGTCAAGGTTGGGATAGGGTTGATCGACTCCAAACCCACCTTATTGTTGTCCCTAATTTGAGATTTTATTTTTCAAAATTTAAGATACAATAAAAAATTATACTACCCTACCATACCTGGATTCTATATAAAATCAAATAAAATTTCATTTACTTTCGTTATTTTCATTTTCCCTTTTTAAACATATAAAGTAAATATTCAAATATACTTTTTATTAAAATATACATAAAATTTCTTGTTAAAAACATAATGTTTTTATTTATAAATTATATTTTTTTAAATACAATTGAAAATTTAAAATAATGCAATTGAGAATTTGTAATCCAAGCATGTATGAGAATTCACTTTTCTATATCGTTCTACCTCATTCTGCGGTTGGAAAAGTGAGGAGAATGTATTTGGAAAATAAGGTAGGTCAGGAGTGGATGACCACTTTGTTGACATCCCTACAAATATCGTTTTGATATTTTTAAAACTTTAATCAAGTTAGGTTTTTATGCATTATTCAGGTGCTGTTAATTCAATGAGCTAAGTCAATCCACTAAGATGTGTCTAGAAAATAGAAGATAAGAAATAGAGATTACACTACCTTCAACTTTAATTTAATAACAAATAGTGTAATAGTAAAACCTTCATTCAATGAGTCAAGTCAATTCACTAAGACGTGTCTACCAAATACAAGACATACCCACACTTAGCTTTAATTCCATTTCTACAAAAGAAATTTCTCTATTCACCTTATCCATTAAGGTTTTTTTCTTTTTTCCTTTTTTCTTTTCTTATATGGAATGGAAATTGATTTAAATAATCAATGCAAGGTTGGGATAGGGTTGATCGACTCCCAACCCACCTTGTTGTCATCCCTAATTTGAGGTTTTAGTTTTCAAAATTTAAGATATAATAAAAAATTATACTACCCTACCATACCTAGATTCTATATAAAATCAAATAAAATTTGATTTACTATAGTTATTGTCATTTTCCCTTTATAAACATATGAAGTAAATATTCAAATCTACTTTTTATTAAAATATACAAAATTTTTTTGATAAAAACATAATGTTTTTATTTATAAATTATATATTTTTTTAGTATAATTGAAAATTTAAAATAATGGAATAGAGAATTTTTAATCCAAGCATATATGTGAATTTACTTTTCTACATCGTTCTGCCTCGTTCTGCGGTTGGAAAAGTGATGAGAATGTGTTCGAAAAATAAGGTAGGTCAAGAGTGGATGACCACTTTGTTGACATCCCCAAAAATATGTTTTCATATGTTTAAAACTTTAATCAAGTTGGGTTTTTAATCATTATGCAAGTGCTGTTAATTCAATGAGTTAAGTCAATCCACTAAGATGTGTCTAGAAAATAGAAGATAAGAAAGAGAGATTACACTATCTTTAGCTTTAATTTTCTAACAAATACGGTAATAGTAAAACCTTCATTCAATGAGTGAAGTCAATTCACTAAGACATGTCTACAAAATACAAGACATACCCACACTTAGCTTTCATTCCATTTCTATGAAAGAAATTTCTTTACTCACCTTATCCATTAAGGTTTATTTTATTTTTCTTGGGAATGGAAATTGATTTAAATAATCAGTGCAAGGTTGGGATAGGGTTGATCGACTCCAAACCCACCTTCTTGTCATCCCTAATTTGAGATTTTATTTTTTAAAATTTAAGATACAATAAAAAATTATACTACCCTACCATACCTATATTCTATATAAAATCAAATAAAATTTGATTTACTTTTGTTATTTTCATTTTCCCTTTTGAAACATATAAAGTAAATATTCAAATCTACTTTTTATTAAAATATACCTAAAATTTCTTGTTAAAAACATAATGTTTTTATTTATAAATTATATTTTTTTTTTAGTATAATTGAAAATTTAAAATAATGCAATTGACAATTTTTAATCCAAGCATGTATGAGAATTCAGTTTTCTATATCGTTCTACCTCATTATGCGGTTAGAAAAGTGATGAGAATGTCTTTGAAAAATAAGGTAGGTCAAGAGTGGATGACCACTTTGTTGACATCCCTAAAAATACGTTTTCATATGTTTAAAACTATAATCAAGTTAGCTTTTTATGCATTATGCAGGTGCTGTTAATTCAATGAGTTAAGTCGATCCACTAACATTTGTCTAGAAAATAGAAGATAAGAAAGAGAGATTACACTATCTGTAGCTTTAATTTTCTAACAAACATGGTACTAGTAAAACCTTCATTCAATGAGTCAAGTCAACTCACAAAGACGTGTCTACAAAATACAAGACATACCCACCCTAAGCTTTAATTCCATTTCTACAAAAGAAATTTCTCTATTCACCATATCCATTAAGGTTTATTTATTTATTTTTTTATTTCTTGGGAATGGAAATTGATTTAAATAATCAGGCCAAGGTTGGGATAGGGTTGATCGACTCCAAACCCACCTTGTTGTCATCCCTAATTTGTGATTTTATTTTTCAAAATTTAAGATACAATAAAAAATTATACTACCCCACCATACCTAGATTCTATATAAAACCAAATAAAATTTGTTTTACTTTAGTTATTTTCATTTTCCCTTTTTAAACATATAAAGTAAATATTGAAATCTACTTTTTATTAAAATAAACCTAAAATTTCTTGTTAAAAACATAATGTTTTTATTTATAAATTATGTTATTTTTGTATAATTGAAAATTTAAAATAATGCAATTGAGAATTTTTAATCCAAGCATGTATGACAATTCACTTTTCTATATCGTTCTACCTCATTCTGCAGTTGGAAAAGTGATGAGAATGTATTTGGAAAATAAGGTAGGTCAAGAGTGGATGACCACTTTGTTGACATCCCTAAAAATACGTTTTCATATGTTTAAAACTATAATCAAGTTAGGTTTTTATGCATTATGCAAGTGTTGTTAATTCAATGAGTTAAGTCAATCCACTAAGATGTGTCTAGAAAATAGAAGATAAGAAAGAGAGATTACACTATCTGTAGCTTTAATTTTCTAACAAATATGGTACTAGTAAAACCTTCATTGAATGAGTCAAGTCAATTCACAAAGACGTGTCTACAAAATACAAGACATACCCACCCTAAGCTTTAATTCCATTTCTACAAAAGAAATTTCTCTATTCACCTTATCCATTAAAATTTATTTTTTTTATTTTTTTTTCTTGGGAATGGAAATTGATTTAAATAATCAGGGCAAGGTTGGGATAGGGGTGATCGACTCCAAACCCAGCTTGTTGTCATCCCTAATTTGAGATTTTATTTTTCAAAATTTAAGATACAATAAAGAATTATACTACCCTACCATACCTAGATTCTATATAAAATCAAATAAAATTTGATTTACATTAGTTATTTTCAGTTTCCATTTTTAAACATATAAAGTAAATATTTAAATCTACTTTTTATTAAAATATACATAAAATTTCTTGTTAAAAACATAATGTTTTTATTTATAAATTATATTTTTTTAAACATAATTGAAAATTTAAAATAATGCAATTGAGAATTTGTAATCCAAGCATGTATGAGAATTCACTTTTCTATATCGTTCTACCTCATTCTGCGGTTAGAAAAGTGAGGAGAATTTTTTTGGAAAATAAGGTAGGTCAGGAGTGGATGACCACTTTGTTGACATCCCTACAAATATCGTTTTGATAAGTTTAAAACTTTAATCAAGTTAGGTTTTTATGCATTATTCAGGTGCTGTTAATTCAATGAGCTAAGTCAATCCACTAAGATGTGTCTAGAAAATAGAAGATAAGAAATAGAGATTACACTACCTTCAGCTTTAATTTAATAACAAATAGTGTAATAGTATAACCTTCATTCAATGAGTCAAGTCAATTCACTAAGACGTGTCTACCAAATACAAGACATACCCACACTTAGCTTTAATTCCATTTCTACAAAAGAAATTTCTCTATTCACCTTATCCATTAAGGTTTTTTTCTTTTTTCCTTTTTTCTTTTCTTATATGGAATGGAAATTGATTTAAATCATCAGTGCAAGGTTGGGATAGGGTTGATCGACTCCCAACCCACCTTGTTGTCATCCCTAATTTGAGGTTTTAGTTTTCAAAATTTAAGATATAATAAAAAATTATACTACCCTACCATACCTAGATTCTATATAAAATCAAATAAAATTTGATTTACCTTAGTTATTGTCATTTTCCCTTTATAAACATATAAAGTAAATATTCAAATCTACTTTTTATTAAAATATACAAAAATTTTTTGTTAAAAACATAATGTTTTTATTTATAAATTATATATTTTTTTAGTATAATTGAAAATTTAAAATAATGCAATAGAGAATTTTTAATCCAAGCATATATTTGAATTCACTTTTCTACATCGTTCTGCCTCGTTCTGCGGTTGGAAAAGTGATGAGAATGTGTTCGAAAAATAAGGTAGGTCAAGAGTGGATGACCACTTTGTTGACATCCCCAAAAATACCTTTTCATATGTTTAAAACTTTAATCAAGTTGGGTTTTTAATCATTATGCAAGTGCTGTTAATTCAATGAGTTAAGTCAATCCACTAAGATGTGTCTAGAAAATAGAAGATAAGAAAGAGAGATTACACTATCTTTAGCTTTAATTTTCTAACAAATACGGTAATAGTAAAACCTTCATTCAATGAGTCAAGTCAATTGACAAAGATGTGTCTACAAAATACAAGATATACCACACTTAGCTATAATTCCATCTCTACAAAAGAAATTTCTCTATTCACCTTATCCATTAAGGTTTATTTCTTTTTTCTTTTTTTTTTTGGGAATGGAAATTGATTTAAATAATCAAGGCAAGGTTGGGATAGCGTTGATCGACTCCAAACCCACCTTCTTCTCATCCCTAATTTGAGATTTTATTTTTTAAAATTTAAGATACAATAAAAAATTATACTACCCTACCATACCTATATTCTATATAAAATCAAATAAAATTTGATTTACTTTTGTTATTTTCATTTTCCCTTTTGAAACATATAAAGTAAATATTCAAATCTACTTTTTATTAAAATATACTAAAATTTCTTGTTAAAAACATAATGTTTTTATTTATAAATTTTTTTTTTTTTTTAGTATAATTGAAAATTTAAAATAATGCAATTGACAATTTTTAATCCAAGCATGTATGAGAATTCAGTTTTCTATATCGTTCTACCTCATTTTGCGGTTGGAAAAGTGATGAGAATGTCTTTGAAAAATAAGGTAGGTCAAGAGTGGATGACCACTTTGTTGACATCCCTAAAAATACGTTTTAATATTTTTAAAAGTTTAATCATGTTAGCTTTTTATGCATTATGCAGGTGCTGTTAATTCAATGAGTTAAGTCAATCCACTAAGATTTGTCTAGAAAATAGAAGATAAGAAAGAGAGATTACACTATCTGTAGCTTTAATTTTCTAACAAACATGGTACTAGTAAAACCTTCATTCAATGAGTCAAGTCAACTCACAAAGACGTGTCTACAAAATGCAAGACATACCCACCCTAAGCTTTAATTCCATTTCTACAAAAGAAATTTCTCTATTCACCTTATCCATTAAGGTTTATTTTTTTATTTTTATTTTTATTTCTTGGGAATGGAAATTGATTTAAATAATCAGGCCAAGGTTGGGATAGGGTTGATCGACTCCAAACCCACCTTGTTGTCATCCCTAATTTGTGATTTTATTTTTCAAAATTTAAGATACAATAAAAAATTATACTACCCCACCATACCTAGATTCTATATAAAACCAAATAAAATTTGATTTACTTTAGTTATTTTCATTTTCCCTTTTTAAACATATAAAGTAAATATTGAAATCTACTTTTTATTAAAATAAGTCTAAAATTTCTTGTTAAAAACATAATGTTTTTATTTATAAATTATGTTATTTTTGTATAATTGAAAATTTAAAATAATGCAATTGACAATTTTTAATCCAAGCATGTATGAGAATTCACTTTTCTATATCGTTCTACCTCATTCTGCAGTTGGAAAAGTGATGAGAATGTATTTGGAAAATAAGGTAGGTCAAGAGTGGATGACCACTTTGTTGACATCCCTAAAAATACGTTTTCATATGTTTAAAACTATAATCAAGTTAGGTTTTTATGCATTATGCAAGTGTTGCTAATTCAATGAGTTAAGTCAATCCACTAAGATGTGTCTAGAAAATAGAAGATAAGAAAGAGAGATTACACTATCTGTAGCTTTAATTTTCTAACAAATATGGTACTAGTAAAACCTTCATTGAATGAGTCAAGTCAATTCACAAAGACGTGTCTACAAAATACAAGACATACCCACCCTAAGCTTTAATTCCATTTGTACAAAAGAAAATTCTCTATTCACCTTATCCATTAAAGTTTATTTTTTTTATTTTTTTTTTCTTGGGAATGGAAATTGATTTAAATAATCAGGGCAAGGTTGGGATAGGGGTGATCGACTCCAAACCCAGCTTGTTGTCATCCCTAATTTGAGATTTTATTTTTCAAAATTTAAGATACAATAAAGAATTATACTACCCTACCATACCTAGATTCTATATAAAATCAAATAAAATTTGATTTACTTTAGTTATTTTTAGTTTCCATTTTTAAACATATAAAGTAAATATTTAAATCTACTTTTTATTAAAATATACCTAAAATTTCTTGTCAAAAACATAATGTTTTTATTTTTAAATTAAATCTTTTTTAGTATAATTGAAAATTTAAAATAATGCAATTGAGAATTTTTAATCCAAGCATGAATGAGAATTCACTTTCTATATTGTTCTACCTCATTCGGCGGTTGGAAAAGTGATGAGAATGTATTTGGAAAATAACGTAGGTCAAGAGTGGATGACCACTATGTTGACATCCCTAAAAATACGTTTTCATATGTTTTAAACTATAATCAAGTTAGGTTTTTATGCATTATGCAGGTGCTGTGAATTCAATGTGTTAATTCAATCCACTAAGATGTGTCTAGAAAATAGAGGATAAGAAAGAGAGATTACACTATCTTTAGCTTTAATCTTCTAACAAATATGGTACTAGCAAAACCTTTATTCAGTGAGTCAAGTCAATTCACTAAGACGTGTCTACAAAATACAAGACAAACCCACCCTAAGCTTTAATTCCATTTCTACAAAAGAAATTTCTCTATTCACCTTACTTTTTTTCTTTTTTCTTTTTTTTTTTCTTGGGAATACAAATTGATTTAAATAATCAGGGCAAGGTTGGGATAGGGTTGATCGACTCCAAACCCACCTTCTTGTTGTCCCTAATTTGAGATTTTATTTTTCAAAATTTAAGATAAAATAAAAAATTATACTACCCTACCATATCTAGATTCTATATAAAATCAAATAAAATTTAATTTACTTTAGTTATTTTCATTTTCCCTTTTTAAACATATAAAGTAAATATTCAAATCTACTTTTTATTAAAATATTCATAAAATTTTTTGTTAAAAACATAATGTTTTTATTTATAAATTATATTTTTTTCGTATAATTGAAAATTTAAAATAATGCAATTGAGAATTTTTAATTCAGGCATGTATGAGAATTCACTTTTCTATATCGCTCTACCTCATTCTGCGGTTGGAAAGGTGATGAGAATGTATTTGGAAAATAAGGTAGGTCAAGAGTGGATGACCACTTTGTTGACATCCCTAAAAATACGTTTTCATATGTTTAAAAGTTTAATCAAGTTAGGTTTTTATGCATTATGCAGGGGCTGTTAATTCAATGAGTTAAGTCAATCCACTAAGATGTGTCTAGAAAATAGAAGATAAGAAAGAGTGATTACACTATCTTTAGCTTTAATTTTCTAACAAATATGGTAATAGTAAAACCTTCATTCAATGAGTCAAGTCAATTCACTAAGACATGTCTACAAAATACAAGACATACCCACACTTAGCTTTAATTCCATTTCTATGAAAGAAATTTCTCTATTCACCTTATCCATTAAGGTTTATTTTATTTTATTTTATTTTTCTTGGGAATGGAAATTGATTTAAATAATCAGTGCAAGGTTGGGATAGGGTTGATCGACTCCAAACCCACCTTGTTGTCATCCATAATTTGAGATTTTATTTTTCAAAATTTAAGATACAATAAACAATTATACTACCCTACCATACCTAGATTCTATATAAATCAAATAATAGTTATTTTCATTTTCCCTTTTTAAACATATAAAGTAAATATTCAAATCTACTTTTTATTAAAATATACCTAAAATTTCTTATTAAAAACATAATGTTTTTATTTTTAAATTATATATTTTTTTTTGTATAATTGAAAATTTAAAATAATGCCATTGAGAATTTTTAATCCAAGCATGTATGCGAATTCACTTTTCTATATCGTTCTACCTCATTCTGCGGTTGGAAAAGTGATGAGAATGTATTTGGAAAATAAGGTAGGTCAAGAGTGGATGACCACTTTGTTTACATCCCTAAAAATATGGTTTCATATGTTTAAAACTTTAATCAAGTTAGGTTTTTATGTATTACGCATGTGCTCTGAATTCAATGAGTTAAGTCAATCGACTAAGATGTGTCTAGAAAATAGAAGATAAGAAAGAGAGATTACACTATCTTTAGCTTTAATCTTCTAACAAATATGGTACTAGTAAAACCTTCATTCAATGAGTCAAGTCAATTCACTAAGACGTGTATACAAAATACAAGACATACCCACCCTAAGCTTTAATTCCATTTCTACAAAAGAAATTTCTCTATTCACCTTATCCATTAAGGTTTATTTCTTTTTCATTTTTTTCTTGGGAATGGAAATTGATTTAAATAATCAGGGCAAGGTTGGGATAGGGTTGATCGACTCCAAACCCACTTTCTTTTTGTCCCTAATTTGAGATTTTATTTTTCAAAATTTAAGATACAATAAAAAATTATACCACCCTACCATATCTAGATTCTATATAAAATCAAATAAACTTTAATTTAATTTAGTTATTTTCATTTTCCCATTTTAAACATATAAAGTAAATATTCAAATCTACTTTTTATTAAATTATACATAAAATTTCTTGTTAAAAACATAATGTTTTTATTTATAAATTATATATTTTTTCGTATAATTGAAAATTTAAAATAATGCAATTGAGAATTTTTAATCCAGGTATGTATGAGAATTCACTTTTCTATATCGCTTTACCTCATTCTGCGGTTGGAAAAGTGATGAGAATGTATTTGGAAAATAAGGTAGGTCAAGAGTGGATGACCACTTTGTTGACATCCCTAAAAATACGGTTTCATATGTTTAAACGTTTAATCAAGTTAGGTTTTTATGCATTATGCAGGGGCTGTTAATTCAATGAGTTAAGTCAATCCACTAAGATGTGTCTAGAAAATAGAAGATAAGAAAGAGAGATTACACTATCTTTAGCTTTAATTTTCTAACAAATACGGTAATAGTAAAACCTTCATTCAATGAGTCAATTCAATTCACTAAGACGTGTCTACGAAATACAAGACATACCCACACTTAGCTTTAATTCCATTTCTACAAAAGAAATTTCTCTATTCACCTTATCCATTAAGGTTTCTTTATTTTTTTTCTTTTTCTTTTTTTTATATTGAATGGAAATTGATTTAAATAATCAAGGAAAGGTTGGGATAGGGTTGATTGACTCCAGACCCATCTTGTTGTCATCCCTAATTTGAGATTTTATTTTTCAAAATGTAAGATACAATAAAAAATTATACTACCCTACCATACCTAGATTCTATATAAAATCAAATAAAATTTGATTTACTTTAGTTATTTTCATTTTCCCTTTTTAAACATATAAAGTAAATATTCAAATCTACTTTTATTAAAATATACATAAAATTTTTTGTGAAAAACATAATGTTTTTATTTATAAATTATATATTTTTTTTAGTATAATTGAAAATTTAAAATAATGCAATTGAGAATTTTTAATCCAAGCATGTATGGGAATTCACTTTTCTACATCGTTCTACCTCATTCTGCAGTTGGAAATGTGATGAGAATGTATTTGGAAAATAAGGTAGGTCAAGAGTGGATGACCACTTTGTTGACATCCTTAAAAATACGTTTTCTTATGTTTAAAACTTTAATCAAGTTAGGTTTTTATGCATTATGCAAGTGCTGTGAATTCAATGAGTTAAGTTAATCCACTAAGATGTGTCTTGAAAATAGAAGATAAGAAAGAGAGATTACACTATCTTTAGCTTTAATTTTCTAACAAATATGGTAATAGTAAAGCCTTCATTCAATGAGTCAAGTCAATTGACTAAGACGTGTCTACAAAATACAAGACATACCCATCCTTAACTTTAATTCCATTTCTACAAAAGAAATGTCTCTATTCACCTTATCCATTAAGGTTTATTTCTTTTTTTTTCTTTTTTCCTTTTTTATTGGGAATGCAAATTGATTTAAATAATCAGGGCAAGGTTAGGATAGGGTTGATCGACTCCAAACCCACCTTGTTGTTATCCCTAATTGGAGTTTTTATTTTTCAAAATGTAAGATACAATGAAAATTTATACTACCCTACCATACGTAGATTCTATATAAAATCAAAAAAAATTTGATTTACTTTAGTTATTTTCATTTTCCCTTTTTAAACATATAAAGTAAATATTCAAATCTACTTTTTATTAATATATACATAATTTTTTTTGTGAAAAACATAATGTTTTTATTTATAAATTATATATTTTTTAGTATAATTGAAAATTTAAAATAATGCAATTGAGAATTTTTAATCCAAGCATGTATGGGAATTCACTTTTCTACATCGTTCTACCTCATTCTATGGTTGGAAAAGTGATGAGAATGTATTTGGAAAATAAAGTAGGTCAAGAGTGGATGACCACTTTGTTAACATCCCTAAAAATATGTTTTCATATGTTTAAAACTTTAATCAAGTTAGGTTTTTATGCATTATGCAAGTGCTGTTAATTCAATGAGTTAAGTCAATCCACTAAGACGTGTCTAGAAAATAGAAGATAAGAAAGAGAGATTGCACTATCTTTAGCTTTAATTTTCTAACAAATATGGTAATAGTAAAACCTTCATTCAATGAGTCAAGTCAATTCACTAAGACGTGTATACAAAATACAAGACATACCCACACTTAGCTTTAATTCCATTTCTACAAAAGAAATTTCTCTATTCACCTTATCCATTAAGGTTTATTTCTTTTTTTTCTTTTTTCTTTTTTTATCGGGAATGGAAATTGATTTAAATAATCAGGGCAGGGTTGGGATACTTTAACTGTTAAAAGTTACATAAAAGTTTTTGAATTAAACTGTTTTTTCTTTTAAATGTTATAAATTCTTATAAAAACTGTTTTTTCAAATCACTTTTGTTTAAGTTAATTGAAATTCTAGCAAATCTCTAATTTTATTAATTAATAATTAATGACAAATCTCCAATGTTTTATATGATTCCTTAAGCTCAACCTATGTAAATTCTTTAACATATCTTGATGCAAAATCAAATTTAATTAATAATTAATGACAAATGAGGAAGAAAGATTTTCTTATTTTAGTTTTCTACTTTTATTGACCAAAAATAATTACAAATCTTTAATCTCTTATTTTAAGTTTTATCAACCTATTGAAACTCCATTACAAAGAAAAACACATTAATCAAGATATCTTCACAAACTAGAGAAAAAATAAAGAAGTTGATTGCATCATTACTTTAGTTTCCAACTAACTTATGAAAGTTGATTGTATAATGATTCAAAGTCAAGTGAAACAACCAGGACATGTCCCCCGAGCAAAGAATAAGAAAGAGATGTTACAATATTTATTTTTATTTTTTATTTTTATAATAGTCATATAACCACATTAGTCTTTTACCTTCTTGTAATTCTACCTAATTTTTTAATTCATAAGTAATAAATTAAAATATCTCATGATCTCAAGGGCATAAAGCACCCTTGCATCTTAGCTTTTGAAGTCAAGTTAGTGGATTGAGACATCCACAATTCAACTTTACTTTTCTGAAAGAGCAAGACTTTTATATCACTTTTTGTTCAACTTTTCTTGTTGTGTTTCTCCTATTTTTATATTTATTCATTTTTATTTAATCACTATTTATCACTTGCTAACATCAAAGACTCCTATTTTTATTTTTATTTATTTTTTGCATACCATATTTGATCATTATATTATTAAATTTAATCATCATAACTTACAAGGTTACCACTCAAGTATAATCATCATAACCCACAGGTCATAGTTATCTTACTTCAAATTCAAAGTATTTTAGGAGTTTGAAATATATTAGAGTCATATACAAGATGATTTGTTTATTATAAATATAAGTTTGTTATTATGTTGATGCAAATAAAGCAAAATGAAATAAAATATTTCTAATAAATTACCAGTAATACCAAATGATGTGGTAACAACACACAAAAGCCTAATGCCCTCTTAATTTCTTTGTGTTTCAGTATGTGAGAGTTTTGTTGTGCAGACAATCTCTCACCATTTGACACTTTAGAATTAGAAGGTCGATAGATTGAACAACTGAACATGCAGAAAGGACCAAGCGATTTCTATCTCTCTCTCTCTCTCTACTAAGCCAACCGCTCTATTTCTCACGCTTGTCCCACCCATTTAATTATGTCTGATATCATTATTATAATTTTTACTGGATTGTTTTGCACGATCGATGATGTTATAACTCTAAATATCATGAGTGTAGGAAGGCTCACGTTAAATACGACAGTGTTAACTCGTCAAAAATTTCCATTCATTCTTCCCGAAACCATGCGACACTAGAAAATTCCACATGGAAGTCTTATATAACATCCAAGTCAATGGAAGATCATACGTGTAGGAAGGCCCACGTTAAATACAACAATGTTAACTCGTCAAAAATTTCCATTCATTCCTCCCGAAACCACGCGACACTTGAAAATTCCACATGGAAGTCTTATATAACATCCAAGTCAATGGAAAATATCTGTTCATTTCTTGTTAAATAGTCCATGGAAACTCATTCAAGTTCATCGTGTGGAAAATTTTGTTAGTACATTTTCTTGTTAAATAGTCTATGAAAACTCATTCAATTTCATGGTCTTCTGTGGAAAATTGTACATTTTTTTTCTCTTATACTGTAAAAAATTTCCTAGAAACTTCTCTCACGTTGAAAGTGCCAAGTGAATCCAGCTCCAATAAAGGTTCTCGTGAGCCAACATATATTGGTGCTTTAAATACTGAAGGTAAATTATCAAAAATTCTTTATACTTTAAAGCAATATCTTTAAACCATACCCAAATATTAATATTTCTTTTACCAGAATTTGATTAAAAAGGAAACTCATGAAAAAATCACATATATATTGACTTCACATTTTATATAATATATTTGGATATGTTTAATTTATCTACATGCTTTCGACAAATTAATATCTCCACTTTTATATATATTAATTTATGAAACCATTTTAGCAACTTTGTTCAGCTGAATGGTTCTATGTCCAATCCAAACATTAAGCTTGTCCCTTCTCACACTATTGGTTCTAAAATCATAACTAGTAAGGCCCCACTAATCTCTTTTTTTCTCTTTTCCTTAAATTTTTTAAGACTTTTGACAAGGTTGACTCATTAGTTTTGGTTAAGGATGGTAATAGCGGCGGTTTTTTCTAATACCTATCCACCCATAAAAGGATAGGTTTGAAATTTAAGTAAATGGGTTAGGAGTGGAGGTTAAGATTTTTTTTATACTCAAGAGGGCGGGTTCAAATATGCCTTGTCCTATCTTGTCCTACATCAATTATATATAAAATTTAATTTTAAAATAATAATAATAATAATAAAATACTTTTCAATAAAATAAGTTATATAAAATTATAATATTTTAATTATTTATAAAATATATTTATTTTAATGCAATTAAAAAATTAAAAATTTTCAAAAAAAAAAAAAGTTAAACGGGGCACAACGAGTATGGGAAATTCACATACTTGCCCTATCTCATTTAATTTTTTTAATGGGATGGGGATGTGAATTATTTTGAATAAATGAAACAGGGTTGGGATGAAGGTGTCTAGTCCCAAACTAGTCCTGTTGTCATCTCTACTTTTGGCTAGGTCTATTTTCTATATAACAAATTTGACATCACACGACAATTCGAAATGATATGAATTCTATTAGTTTTGGATAGAGCATAGCTTTATTTATATCAAAATGGTATCAACTAATTTAATATGCTCAATAAATGACTCATGTTTGGGTTTGATGACTCAAGCCTATTTTATTAATCTAGTTAACCTATTAACTTATTCATGTCAAAATGACATGTTTATACACCAACTGTTTTATCCTTTAAACCATATAAATTTACTAATTTTATATATTAAAAAATTATATAAATTAAAGACGTATAAATATTTTTTAATTTTAAAATTAAATGGCAAATAAAATAAACTTATATATATAAATAATTATCTTTTATAAATAGAATTTAAAGTTTAATTTATCTTTTATCTTATAAAAATATTATAATTAAAAATAAATAATTAAATTAATAAAGATTTAGAAAACTTAAAATTAATTAAATAGTAATTTTGAAATATTATTTTATAAATTTAAAATTTTAAAGAGTGCAACGATATTGCAAGGTTTATGGATTATCCATTTCTTGCAATAGATTTTGACGAAAAATTGTTGCTAAAAACTCATTTATTAAATAAGTTATGTGATCATGTTATTCATTCATTTAGATATGATTATTAAATGGTTCATCTATGGATTGAATTAATTTTCATATACATAGATATATATACCTACCTCAAGAACATCGACCATTACCACAAATGCTAAGCTTATGAATTCAAATTGGGTACAGAGCAAATAAATTTATTAAGGCTTAAACAATAGCTAGCTCTACTTGAATTATGAAATAAAATTAGACATTTTATCCCTAACTCCATAATGGAAAGTAAACCTAGAAGGATTCTTAATTTCTGTTAAGGGGCAATTGAAAGGGGTATGGAAAATCAATATCAAATATCTTGAATTTTTGAACTACAAATTTAAAACACTACATATCTACACAAATGATCAAGAAAAGAATGTGTATAAGCTTGGGAAAAGTATGTTTTGATAATCTAAAATGGAAAAAAAAATTGCAAGATAGGAGTTCACTTGTCAAAAAAAATATCAAATTCACATTAATGCCCATTATAATTCCTAAGAGATTCCAACTAGATTTATTCTATATTTTGCCTTAGAATCTTATACAATCCTTAAGAGGATAGAACATTTTTTTTTTTACTCTCGGATTAAAATCATGTCTAATTCATAAGAGGATACAAGATATTCTATTTTTCTTTAAATGTAATGATGTGGGGTAAATTCCAAAATTATAATTTAAGAAAAATACCACATCAATTTTTTTACCTAAAAAAGATATATCTTACCATAATTACAAATCAATAAATTATAAATAAACATATTATTGATTTTAATTCACTCAGAAAATTAATATTTATGTTTGTAGTTTTAATAATAGAAACAAAAAGACAAGTGTTACATTTTTTATATCTAATAAATATTGAAATGGATTGTTAATTTTTTGAAAATAAACTTTAAAATAAAATAAAATATTATCCTTTTACTTAAATTTAATTTGCTTTATAATTTTTTAAGACTTTCGTAGTTACTTAAATTTTATTGCTTTATAAAATAATTTTTTTTTAAATAACAAATGTAGTTAGAACAAATAAAATTAGACCAACAAAATTTAATAGAAACTTTAGAAAAAGTTAACCAAAAAGTAGATAAACTTTTATAACAAAGAAATATAGTATCATTAGATGAACAAAAATTAAATAACTTTTAAAACAATTTGAAAACTTTAGTTTAAGAGAAAAACCAATAACTAGAATAGAACGAAAAATAAATCCTTTTGAACCAAAAATTTTAGCAATAAAACCATGGAAATAGTAAAAGCAATAAACCCCAAAGATAATGTAAAAGAATTTATTGAAGAAAAATTAAAAAAGGTAGTAAAGGAAGTAACACCTTACAAAAAACAATTAGTTTAAAATTCTAAAATAACTAGATTTTTAAACCAACATACTATAAGTTCAATAGAAAATAATTCAAATAATTTTCATTTCCATACTTTACCTTTTTACCCCTTTTACCCCCTAAGGGTAAGAAAAATACACAAAATAAAATAAATTCTAAATGAAAGCAGAAATTTAAAAAAAAAATTCTTACTTTCATACCTTAGCAAGTTATGGTTTTTAAAGTCTTCCAGTTTCTTTTCTAATTCCTAAGACTGTGTTTAGTTTTTCTATGAATTTTATTTGTCTTCTCTAGATTTCTTTTAAACAATCTATATTATTTTGGTTGACATTATTTTGGTTTTCTTCCTGAATTTGTTTCTTATATTCTTGCAATACTACGTTTGTTATTTTTAATTGTGATTCTACTAAAAATTTTAACTATTTTTTACCTCTTGGATTTGTAAATGAGGGTTCATTAGTTTTTAATATTTCCTAATGAGATGAACTAGCATATAAATTTGTTTTTATATTATTGCAATACTATAGTTTTACCTCTTGGGTCTATAGCAAAAAGTTCGTCAAAAGCTTCTTGTATAACTACTTCGTATTCGTTTAAATATTTAAGAGAAGTTAGGTTTTTGATATCTATGGTTAAATCTGTTACAGTAGTTCTTAAATTATACAATTTGTCACATGTTTCTCTAAATTCTTTACGTTGAGCATACAACCTATTATTAAGTTCTTTTATACGATCATAATCTATATTATATATACCAGGAGGATAAGGAATAAAAGAAAGACATTAATTCATATCAAATGAGCAAATACATAACAGATTAAATAAAGATGTAGAATAAATCAAGCAAATATTTAAATAGGGTAAGATAAAGTTCCATACTCTGAAAATTAATTTGAATCTACAGTCTCCTTTGCTAATTAATATACTGCAATACATAGAGGGGCTCTGATACAAACTTTTCCCATTAGCAACAGCATCAATTTCAACAACAGTTTGCTATTGACACACAGTGGTAGGGGTTTTGAAATCTCCGTTCAAAATGAAAGTTTAAAATTCAATTAGAGTGTGAATGCATTTATTATCCTCATTATTTTAATATAAGCATTTCAAAATAGTTATTATTTTAATATAAACATTTCAAACACTCATTATTTTAATATAAACATTTTCAAACACTTATTATTTTAATATATATTTAACTTAAAGCTCTCAATTTATAGTATGAAACCATTTAATGCATAAAAGTTAAGTTTTTGAAATCGGATATCTAAAAAATTCAGGTAATAAAAATCAAAATTTTAAAACATCACTTCATGTCAAGGTAATACCCCCCTTTTGACCAGACAAAGTCTTCCTAAAATGCCAAATTTTTTGGCAAAAAGGGGTCATAGGTCAAGGGTTAAGACTAAAGACTCTAGTTTTAAAACCTGATTTTACACCCAAAATTTTCTAAATAACCCAATTTTTTTTTTTATATTGACGGGAACATTATATATATAAAGGATCCATGTATATTGTAGATATTAACTAGTAAAGAAAATTGGAAAATAATTCAAATAATTTTCATTTCCCTACTTTACCTTTTTACCCATTTTACCCCCTAAGGGTAAGAAAAATACACAAAATAAAATAAATTCTAAATGAAAGCAGAAATTTAACAGAAAATTCTTACTTTTTTATTGTTGATAAATTTACAAGATGACTGAAGACACAAATGATTTCTCCACTTGCTACTTTGCTCTCACTTTTCACACACTTTTTTTTTACACTCCTTCGGACACACTTTTCTTTCTTTTACTACAACTAATTTATAGACAAAGCATTTACAAGTGACAGGTGAAAATTAATTCAAGTGGTTGGATGGCAGGAAAAATATTTATAGGTTTGGTTAATAATAAATACAAGGATGGTAAAGTCATTATGAGGTTTGACTTTTGGTTTTTCTTTAACCATCCATCTGATACTTCTTCCACTTTCTCCTTGTCTTTTTCTTTTCTTTTCCATCACATGTCGAATACATGGCTTGTACATGGCCTTCTTTTTGAACTTTTACTGCTATATTAAATTTTTGTAGTTAGAGATGCATTTACTGCTTCATTATCATCATTGCTGACATCATCCTTCCATTGCATTTTTCAAATTATGATATCTTTCATCGTCCAGGTTTTCCCAAAATAATGGGTCATCGCTGAGGTAGGAAGAGGGTTCTGGTATATCTACACTGAGTTCGGTTATAAAATCCAATTCTTTAGAAGTAATAAAGGGTTTTGGAACAATGATGTGTTCCAACGGTTTGTTTCTCCATATAGACATGGTTTTTGTTTCACCAATGAGATGAAATAACTTGTTTTGGGTTGGTCTAAGATCATAAATTTGAAAAGCTCTAAAGCGAGTAAAAAATTCTAGAAATTCATTCGAACGGGTCATTTCCCATTCTGGTTCCTATTGAGGGATGAGTGGTTCTTTATTGTGTTTTATATATACATGGTGATAGGCTGGTACTACTGATCCATCAGTTTGAAATAAAGGTGGAATGGTTTCAAAAGAAATATCTATCTGTTTTTCAGTTTTAAAAAGATAGATTAAAATATCTTTCAATTTTTCTAGGAAATTTTCAAGGATTTGAGATACATGGTTCATAAAAACATTTTTTAAAATTCCCTAATCCATGAGTTAGGGTACTAAATAAAAAATTTCTCTATTTACAACAGACATATTTACATAAGCTAAATATATAACAAAGAAGAATTCAAGGTCATGATATGCCATATACCATGTTTTATCCTGACATTTTTTATTCTAAAATTTTTATACAAAAGTTCTTGATTTTTAAACACTTTGTTATATTAGGTTTGCAGAAAAAAGGTTTTGACTAAAGAGTAGTTATCAGCTCCAATTAGGTTTTTAACAAGAAGTTTTTCATATTGTTCGGTTAGAAGAGCTGATTTCTTAATTAAACTAATTACTTCAGGTTGACTATTCGAACAACTGGTTTGATTGGTTGACACTGTACTGGTTTTCAAATCTTCTATCAATTTTTCCTGATTTTCTTGGACTTTGAGGTTTTGAAATTTTTGGGTTTCTAAAGCAATTAGTTGGTTTTGAAGGTTTTGTAAGTGTTGGGCTACAGTTTTTCCATAAGCGTATTCTAAATTTTGGTTCGAAAAACTCTATGGTTTTAGAGACCAAAAGTTGTCTACAATAACCTTATGTTCTTCAAAAAGGTTTTGAGAAAATAAAGAGTTAAACCTCAAATTTGGATTCAACACTTCATTCAGACATATGGTTCCATATTGAAAGGTTCTAGCTTTAGTGGGTTTTCTTTGAGCCATGTTCCTATAATCATAAAATCAATCATTAGTATTACCAACATTATTAATTATTTGTCTACTTAACCAATATGCTAATATATTATCTTTTCCTTGTTCAAATTTAGGTTTGAAACCAATTAAAGAGTTTTGAAACTTTATCCATCATTTGGTAGACAGTTTTGAAGAATTTTTGTTTTCAAAGAATTTTTTAATATTCTCACAATCGGTTCTTAAAGTAAATTGTTCTTGGTTAAAAAATAATTGAAATTTTTCTAAGACTAATATTATTGCTTCAATTTCTAAGTCTGTAGAACTAAGGTTCTTTTGATAATCATTAAAAGTTCCGCTACAATATCTACAAAGTTTTTCCTTTCCTATATTAGGTACTGCTAAAAGTATACCTCCCCATCCTGTTTGACTAGCACCACTTTGAACTATTTTATATTCATTTTCTAAGGGTAAATGTAAGGTTGGGAGATGTTTCACAAGTTCTTTTATTTTTTGTACAAGTTTAACATCTTCTTGGTTAAAATATCTTTGCCCTGTGTTTTTTGTTTTACTATAAAGGGGTCCAACTAATCTACTAAGGCTTTTAATATATGGCCTAGCATAATTTAATAATCCTAAAAAACTTTGAAGGGTTTTTAAGTCTTTTAGTTTATCCGGAAAATTATTTATTTTTTGTACTATATGATCTTACAATTTTATTTGTCTATCCTCTTAATTCTAATCCTAAAAATTCTATTTGGCTCTTTAATAATTTCAATTTCTTTTTACTTACTATTAATCCATGACTAATTAGTTTTTTAAAAATAAATTCTAAATGCTTTATGTGTTCCTGAAGAGTATATGAAAAAAACAAGAATATCATCAATATATACAAGAACAAAAGAATATTTACCAAAAATATTATCCATCATTCGTTGGAATATCTAAGGAGCATTTTTTAGTCCAAATGACATTACATTCCATTCATATAATCCACAAGGACATGAAAACGTTGTCCATGGTTTACTATCTTCTTCTAATCTAATTTGCCAAAATCCACTTTTACAATCTAACCGAGAAAAGTATTTACATCCTTGAAGAGAATTAATTAAAGAATCTTTATTTAGAATTTTATAGGCATCATCATATGTATTATCATTTAATCTTTTATAATTAATAACCATCCTAGTTTTTCCTTATTTTCCTTCATTATGGTTTCTAACTAAAAAAGCTAAGGATCTATGGGGGCTGAAACTTGGTTTTATGAGGTTATTCTATAACAGTTCTTCTATTTGAATTTTAAATTCCTTTGTATCTATAAGGTTACATGCCATGTTTGCCGTTTTTATTGTTAAATCCAGATTTTAATTGGTATTTTACAGGTTGTTTTATTTTTATTCCAATGGTTTTGTGGATTTTCTCCTATAATTCCTATTTTTTCTGCTTCTAATATAAGGTTTTTTAATTTATCTACATTTCTTAATTGTTCTGAGTAATCATTAATTATGCTATCTTTTGTGCTTCTACTTTGTTAATTTGATGAGATGTTACATTATGATTTTTATTTAATATATTTTCCATGTTTGTATAAACAATTGTTGTGGTTTTAGGATGAAAACTGACTTGGTTATTTTGTATTGTTATCCCTTCTTGTAAAGAATGTACAAAATTTAAACCTAAAATAAACTTATAGTAAGTGCAAGATAAGTTTGAGGTAATATTAGGTTATGTTATTAATTATGATTGGTACGTTTGAAATATACTTGGTTAGTATTAGTTTTTGTTGATTATATTGGACTAATTCTATTGGTTGAACTAATGTTTGTTGGTCTTCCTGAGGGTACTACAGTTTCAAATAAAAGGTTTTTACTGGTTCCAGTATCTAACATTGCATCTACCTTTAATTCTATGGTTTTTAATTTAATTGTTGTTGGAAAAATAATAGATTTAACTTTATTTGCAGTATTTACTTGTTCTATTGTTGTATGGTTGTTTTTTCAGGATCTATTGGTTCTTTTATTTCTTTTTCAGGACTTTTTGATTCTTCTATTTCTGTAGGGTTTGAACAACTACCTTCTTCTTATGAGATTTTCCTTTAATTATTATTTGTAAATCTTCCATATATTATAAGGTTTTATTTTACTTTCTAAAGGTTGTACAAGGTTTTCTAAATTTAAAGGGGTTTTCTTAGGTTGATTTTCTTCTTTTCAATGATCATACAAATTTCTTCTTTTTCAGTTTCACTATCATTTATACTATATATACTTGAATTTTCACTTTCAAAAGCTAATTCACTAATGAGTTCTTCTTTTTCACTATCTACGTGCTACCCATTTATTAGGTTTATTTTTACTTCAGTTTTTCTACTTCGTTCGTTAATGGTTTTTCAAGCTCAAGACATTCAGGTCTTATATGGCCTTCCTAGCCACACAAATAACATTTACACTGTATTTTTCTTTTTGTAGTTTCTTTTCTTTTATCCAAAACTTTCCAGGTTTTTTATATATCATTTGATATGGTCATTTTTTATAAAAGGTTCTTGACTTTCTTCTTAAAAATTTATTATCTTTCTTGGGTTTTCTAATCTTATATTCTCTGCATCCTATGTCTAAATTCTCTCCTATATGTAATTTTCTACAAAGTTGTGATTTATGCCTTGTTTCTTTATTTGACTTCTTTCTCCTAGACTTACACATTCTCTTTCTAACCAATTTTGTATAAATTCTATTCTAGCACCTATATAAGGAGAGTTTTTGTATTTGGAGGTTGTAAATTCATTCCATAGTCTAAGTCCTACGGTCCTTGTATTTTTAATATATTTATTTAAATATTCAAGGGTTTTAATCTACTCTAGTAAGGGATTGCATTTTTCTAAGTTTTGTTCATATTCCCTTATATACAAAAGGTTACATAATTTTAATTATTCTAACTTATGAAGGTATATTGCGGGTTCTTTTACATGTTCTTGAGTTGTTCCTAAAAGATAAAGCTTTATTAGATTTATAATACAGATATGCTAAAATTATTTCTAACTTCTTGAAAATAACTACTATTTTCTTGTTCCATGTTTTTAAAGAATTGCAATACAGTTCCTCTAAGGGTATTTTTACAAAATTCATAAATTTCTTGTTGGTTTTCAAAGGATACTACTATACCTGCTAAATTTAAGGATTGTTCCCAATTTTCTATGGTTATCCTGAGATTTTGTGTATTATCTATATCTAATATTGTTCCATATTCATATATTTGTTGCAAATAACTAGAAGGTTCTGTTTTAGTTTTCCATTGAGGTCCTTTTGGCTTACTGTACGGTTTTTTATATCTTACTATTTCATTTTTTACATTTACAAATTCTTTTTCTTCATTTATTGTATTTACTAACTTGTCTGAGACTATTTCTATGTTTTCTTTAACTTTTGGTTGAATAGTAAATTGATTTATTGTTTTTATATCTATAAGTTTTTTTATTAAATTGGTTTTATAGAGTTGTTCTATTATTTGCTCATTTGTATAGTTTTTACACATATATCAACAAAGTTTTCTTGATCTACCTATTCATCTAGTAATGTTGGGTTACTAAATTCCTTTATCATTATATTAACTAGCTCTGAGTTTTGTATAGGTTTTCTACTGTTTCAATGTTTAGTAAAATATTTTCTTGTATAACATTTAGAGTTTCTATCTCACTATCTGACTCTACCTCTACATTTACAGTTTTATAATTTCCAAAGGTTATACTTGCACTTCCATCTTGGTTTTCATAGAAACTACTAGATGTTGGATATTTTATTACTGGTTTATTTATTTGAGGTAATTCCCACTCTCGTCCTAACAAATAGTTTATATTCACAGTTTTGCTTCTATATAGCCTTACTTCCAAAGGTTTTTACTATATCGTCAAATTCCATCATTCATTTTAAACTTAAAGCATTGGTAGCTTTTCCTATAAATCCTATGGTTATACCAAGGTTCTTGCTTCCTAATTCCATATCATATCCTTTAGTATTTATAGTTATTTTTATTTTTTCTATGAATTCCTTAAGATCTATACAAAATTGTGGTATACAGCCAATAACTGCATAATTTTGGTTCATATTTACTTCTTCGCTAGCTAAAAGAGCTCGTCCTACGATATTGTTTCTAGTATCTAAAAGGTTAATTTTATAGTGCTCCTATTTCTTTACGATGAAGTCCTATTATTCCGATTAACATTATTCATAAGTGCATATATTTATCGGTTTTGTCTTTTAATAATTTATGTTTTATTTTTGGAGATACTAAGTGTAAATATACAATATTTCCTATTGAACTTATAGTATGTTGGTTTAAAAATCTAGTTATTTTAATTTAAATTAATTGTTTTTTGTAAAGTGTTACTTTCTTTACTGCCTTCTTAATTTTTCTTCACATAAACTTCTTTTACATTATCTTTGGGGTTATTGCTTCTACTATTTTCCATGGTTTTATATGCTAAACTTGTTGGGTCAAAAGGATTTATTTTGTTTTCTGTTCCAATTACTGGTTTTTCTCTCTAAACTAAAGTTTTCAAAGTGTTTTAAAAGGTGATTTAATTGTTTGTTCATCGGGATGATACTATATTTCTTGTTCTAAAAGTTTATCTACTTTTTGGTTAACTTTTTCCTAAAGTTTCTCTTAAATTTTGT